>VUQK01011329.1:47623-59247 GCA_015106715.1 Bujurquina vittata
AAACTTTACAAATGCAGTAAAAGAAAACCCGAAACAAAAAAAAAAAAAAGGCAGCCAACATCCAAAGAAGAGCATGGAGAACTTTTCCTGAAGGCTAAAGAATGACAAATAAGCAGCCTCAGAGTTCAAATAAATAGAAAATTGAAACTGAAACAAACTTTATTGATCTCTTGGGGACGGTCCCATCCAGGAAATTAGGTAGTTCAGGCTGTGCTGAAGAACAATGGTGATGACGCCAAACTGTTTTTGCCTCACATACTCCATGAATGTTTGCACATATTTTTAAGTGACAGGTGGCTCATGACTTTTGCATAATACCGTATATAGCACACTTGTGCCTGGTGCCAAAGTATCACTTCCAGGTAAAAAAAAAAACAACTTACCCAGTTTAGCAGAATACACATTTCACTGTGTTAGGTGAGAAATGGAAAGAGACCAACACTTGCTGTGTAAATTAGATACAGCAACACAGCTGCTCATTTTATTATTTAAAATGATTTCAAATACACTTTATGCTTTCAACAGTTTTGTGAACTCCTTCCACTTTACAGCAAACTCCATATTCCTGTTCAAGGAAATTTCCAATGCACCATATACTGAGTTACCAGTTTATTATGTACACCAGTTAAGCCTAAACACAGTTGTCCTGCAGGAAATCCTCTCTTTGTGAAGTTAATAGCATTCAGTGACTGTTTGCACTGTCAGAGGAGCTGAGTCATCATTTGGAAGCTGTTATTAGTGGTGCTTATGTATACAAGTGCATTACTGCTGACTGTAAATATACCTAAGAAAGTATGTGTATGTTCTTTGTAGCACTTTAATTACAGAAGACAGTAAGGTGGTCTTATGTAAACTTTTTACAAGGCAACAAAAGACACACTCTCCTAGCAAACTACAGAAGATCCCACTGGAAACAGCGTAAGGACAGAAACACTGTACTGTTCATGGGCTGTTCCTGATGGTCCTGAACCAAGAAACATCATCCGTAACTTGACTAAAGGGGGAAAAGTGTTAATTAAAAATATATATAATCATGAGAAATACATGGTGGTGGGGGAGAACGACTGATTCTTTCTGTAAATTACCAATTAAAATTTCATTCTCAGATCAATGCCAGACCTAAAATGACAACAGTTTCTGAAGAATTCTATTTTACTCTAATGGGAGGAGGAAGGAGGGGAAGAACAAAAAAAGCAACATATCAAGTGAACTGATAGCTGATAACTGTGGTGCCCCGTGCAATTTTAAACCCAGAACAAAGTAGAAAACTCCAGAGTGTATTTCCTGTCTGCTAATGTATACTTAATGTTCATCTCTCCGTCAGTGGTTTGTCTTTTTAAAAAAAACAAAAAAAAACACCTCACGAAATTAGAGAAAAAGCACCAAAGAAATCCTCATGTGCACCCAATGTATTACGTGACCAGAATTAGGCAACCTTGATGAAGAAAAAATAATATATGCATAAATCAAAAGGAATGCAAATAACTTCAGCAGCTTTAAAATTAAAAACCTGGTAAGCGGGGAACAGTGAAGAGGCTGTGAAGCACTTGGAAAACCTGCGATTGTCTCCTCAAGGAATTTTAAAGAAAACTAGGAGGCATTCCAAATGTTGCAATACTCTTCATCTTGCTTCAACTCCACCCGTTCTCTCTGTTGTGGAAGCCCCACGAGCTTGATTTAAAATGAGGTACAGGAGTTTAAGAGCAGCCCTGATCTGACACTATCCATAATGGTCCCCCTCCCTGTTCTCTTCTACATCTCCTCCTCCCTCCATCCCTCCGAGACTGAAGCACATGCCGAAGCTTTCAGGAGAAGGACTAACGCTTTGCTTTGGCTTCTTCAGCTTCTTTCTCTGATGAAAAGAAATGACAAAAAGAAAACAGCACAAAACTGAGCTTCAAAAGGGTAAACATTTCCATAAAATTCATCCAAACACTTTGAGTCACTAAGTCTGCTCCTGATTATTGTAATTATGAGAACAGCACGCTCATGTAGCACACGCTAAATCAGCAAGTCTTGCAAGCATCTGAACATGCTTAGAAGCTCTCGTCTGCTTCCCTTCACAAAAACGCATTTGTATTATCTAGCAGTACATGTCAGGACACTTTGCGTACACATTAAGTTTTTTTTTCCCCCACCCCTGTACAAACAAATCTCAAATCCTCTTAAATGCCCAAGCTAGAGAGGGTATGTTGGATCACGTTCTCTAGCTTTTGTGTTGGATGCAAAGGGCTGCATTATTTGCACCATGAAAACCACAGAAACAAACGTAATTCAATAACCTACAAACCTAGGTCTAGTTTTGAATTAAAAACAGTCAGATGGATTTGCATGCGACACCTGTGATTGTGCATTGGTACACACAATCTTCTCACCTTTCCTGAGTTCGTCTCTCTTCTTGGCAGCCTCCTCCCTCTGCTTCTTGATGATGGCCAGTCTGGCCAGGTCAGCCCTGGCCTGCTCAGTCTTACCCTCAAGATGAAGTTTCATGTAGCGCTCTTTTGATTTCTGCTTTTCTATCTCTTCCCTGTATTAAGGTACAGTAATATTTAGACCGCATGAAAAAGTCTGAAGGACAAACCAGATCAAAACATTTTTGGTTTGACACTCACCTCTCCCTGCGAGAAAGCTCTCTGGGAGCACTCACGTCTACTTCGGCTACCTTTTTGTTCTTCTGAGACACACGATTGGGATTCTCAATCTCAATCAGCCCCTCCACGCCACTCCTCTTTCTAACCTAGATAAAAAGAAAAACTTGTAACACCATTCACGACAAAAGGGGTCACATTAAAATCTATACACAAACTGTTTATTATTGTAGTTGTAATGAACTGTTATTAGGGTGTAGGTGGTCCTGCACAAACAATTCAGATTTGTGCACTGCTGAAACGCGCAAGTGTTTAAATGGTGCTTGTGATGCTAAGCATTTATTGAAAGCTATTCAAAAAAAACTAAATAAAAAATAGATACTGAAACGAGACTTTTCAGGTTCTCTCACACATTTTCACCCACTGCCAAATGAATAAACCACTCACCTCAGACTCGTCGTCGCTGCTGCTCTCCTCGTCAGAATTTGAAGAGCTCTCTTTCTCTGCACCTCCATTTTCTTCCTGTTAAAATCCACACAATCACACTTGACCTCTTTTAAAGGTGATCCTACATTGGGTGTAATAAAAATAAATAAATAATTTAACTCACCAGCTCTTTCTGGGCTCTCATCTGCCGATCAATCTCCTCCGGGTTGCTGAACTGCTTCCCTCGGCCCTTGTGGCCTTTTTTCCCTGCAAGACAATTGTCCAAACTGTCACCTGTCAAATAGTCTACGTCTAGCTATTTTGGGGTGGGCTGTTAGACACCTTATAAGCAACCTGCAAAGGTGGCCTCAGGATAGAGACAACTACAGCAAAATAAAAGTGACAACTAATGGCCACTTCTCAGATCTCAGTCAATATGCACCCCTTTATTTGAGAACAAATGCCCCCGGACCTTCTCTGGGTGATGATACAGTTCACATCGGACTCGGCCTGACTTTATGAATCCACAGTATGTGCTGTGTGAACAAGAACAGATACTCTGGGTGTCGAAGAGCCACACTGACGTTAATGGAGGGCCAGCTCCCTTCACAGCAAATCTCACGGCCGGTGAGTGTTAGAAGGAAATACCAATAAAAAAATTAATAAATTAAAACTCAATACTTTGGCGACAAAGTCAAAGTATTGAGCGTTAGACTGGAATAAAAACAACCTAGACAATTTTGTAACTGATTGCGTAAATGTTATCCGGACGTGGTCTTCTATGCGCATGCCGGTAATAGCGACTGAAAGAAAACAACCAAAAAAATGTGACTATTCAGGTTTAAGTCACCTCCAAGCTGGCAGCTGTGCTCATGTGAGAAAAACACATTAATGAATTATTAGTCAGAGTACGTCTCCGGTGCCTCTACTAAATCGCTTTTACCGGCAAATTACATAATGCTAACTACGTAGCATGCTAAGCATGTGAGATTTCAAAGGGCTAACAATCCGCTAGCTAGACTGTGCTGGCAAAATGGATACATTACGTAAATTTTCGTTTTAATACTTACCACCACGAGGCATTATTAAAAGTGAATGAATTAATTAATTAGCCAATTAAAAAGTCCAAGGAATAATACAGCAGCTCACTAGAAAAGCCGGTATTGTGGTGGATAAAAAGGATAGAAAGTACTTCGTCTCTCCCGCTATTGGAAGACGCCTGCTTTTACTTACAGCGACGTACGCATGCGCAGTTAGGAGAATAAGCGGCGTTGCGTATTTGAGTGAAGTCTGCGTCGACCAATTGGGTCAAGCAACTGAAATCATTCATAAAGGTGCAGGTAACGCTAATCTCGTCGGTTCAATTCAATTGCCAGTTAACCTGAAAATAAATAAAAAATGAATAAAGTTATCACTCCTGTGTTCACAATCACACTGTCCCATCTTTTGAAAAAACCTGTTGCAGCCATCACCATGACAAGTTGTTTGACATTGATAGAACTCTATTACCATTACCCACACACACCAATTAAAAACAGATTAGATGAATGAGTGAATGAACCAAATAAAATCTAATTAGTGTGTTTTTATTTCTACTCTTGGTAGTGATTATTCCCATGCTGAGACTGTTGCAAAACACCCAAGAGGCCATCATAAATAACCTTACAACAAAAAGTAAAGAAATTTGTGTTTGGTGGATTGAGGTCAGGACTGCAGGCAGGCCACTCCATCTTCTACACTCCCAAATTAAAGAGGTAGTCTCTGATAAATCCCACTCTGAAGGGGTGAGTATTATCATCTTGGATAAGATGATATAAAGCATCATATTGCTTTACATCGCTTCCCAGACTGTGGAGATATGGGATTGTCACTGGTTTCAGAATCTCATCTTCCTGCATTGAGATTACCTCCAATGTTGACAAGCCTGATTGTCAGCACCTGGGTTACCAGAAGCTCAAAACAAGAGTCAGTAGCAGAATAAGCTGTTTTGGCACTGACAGAGAAATGAAATGATTTGAAATGAAATGGACCCTTTTTGAACCAATTGGATGGAAAGCTTCATTTTTGCATTACTAGTGTTCCTATAAATATGCAACATATGATCAGATAACCATGTAGTAAATTTACTACAAGGTTTATTGTATACTGTATGTAACAAAAGCTAACCCTAATCCGAGTTCAAAAGCACATTTTTTAATCTCTTTATGAGTTAAATTGGAAATACTTGATTGCATTTATTATACACCAAATGAAGCTTTATATAGTAGGTTTTAAAGCTGTAAATGTTTATTTCTTCCTAATGTGTTACAGTATAAAAAGTGTAAATCCAACAGCTAATAAATTTGTTTTCTGAAAACTGAATGACAAAACAAGAATAAATGCTTTTCAGTTGCTTTTAATCTAATAAAAAATGTGTCATACAGATGTTCAACAAATAGAAAACAGGCTGAGTGTTGAACAAAGTTCACATGATTCAGCTTTATGGTGAAAAAATTCAAAAAATACAAACTGGAACACATACATTAAATGCTATTTAAGAAGTGAAATGTAAGTCACATGAGTCCTCATTGTGAAGAAAATTTATGACATCTTTACTTTCATCCTGTTATATTTTTACATCAATCTACAACTATCTGTGAATACAAAAAAAAATCTAAAGGAAAAAACACTTAATACAATAAAAGAAATAGATTAGATCTGTCATTTTTTTCTTCGGTGTTGAGTCTTTCTTTCCTCCACTTCTTTCTCCATCAAGTGATACTCTACGGTAGTCTCCGTCAGCTTAAAGGAATAGATTAAAGATTGTTATATTTACTCTTTTGCAAAAAACTTGATTGTATAACCAAATGACCTGGAAATTAAATGTAGCTTAAATATAATGTGCAGAGTCGGTCATACTGCCTTATCGTAATTAAACACAAGTTTATCCAGAGTTACTGCATGAGTCTGAAATGGCCTTCCTCATATTGCATCGTTAATATTACTGGCAATGTAAGTACTTAATGGCGTTTGCTCATGTCTCACCATATCCAGGAGAAGTTCAATCTTTAGTTTTAGTAGGTTGTTCTCCTCTTCCAGCTGGAGATTTTTTTTCTTAAGCCGCTGCATTTCTCTACTAGATGCATTTCCACCAGATTCTGGTTTCACAAAGGAAAAAAACAAAACAGAATCTGTGAAGTTTTGGACACACAGAGACAATCAATGAAGAAAACACACACACACACACACACAAAAGTATTATTCATAAAGGCCATTACCTGTGATCCACTGTCCCTCTTCAAATTTCAAGACCTGACCTCCAATGTTCATCGCAGGAGGTCCATACTCAAGGCCCAGCTCTATTTCTCTGGTTGAACGATCCAACTGAAAGATATGGGAAGGTAAAACTGAGTGAATACTATCTCACAGGAAGTTGTGCTGATTAAACAACCTAAAACGTGCTTTTCAACTAATAAATCCTGTCTGTTTCCAGTGTGTTGCTGCTGCGGAGGTTCCCTCACCGTGTGAAGGCTGGACAAGGAGGCGGATTTGCGTGGAGGAATCTTTTTCGGACTAAATGTGTTTCCAAATAGAGGCATCCTCGGTGATCTTTTAAGTTCCTGTATTAGAGATGGCACACGAAGTGGTAATTACTATCATTCTATGACGTTGGCTATCAGTTAGCTTCTGCCTCTGTTTACAGTCGCTAACGATGCACGACTGAGTGGTGGCTAGCAACGTGAATTACTCATATTTAATATATAAATGAAATGATCGTCTGCCGCGCAGATTATTAGGTAGATGTTGTATCAATATAAATATATAGTTAATATATTTACCTCCACACAAACTTTTTATTTAACTACTTAAGGCGGTGGTGCGAATCCTTTTCTCGCCAAACATGTTTGCCAGCCACTGCGCAAGTGCGAACTTTCAATCTGTCCAAAGCAGACAAGTCTGTTATATTGCACTACTTCAGTGCAAACAAGTTCGGGAAAAATTACACATTTTACTACCGTTAAAGAAATTAAAATTTCAGCCCAGCGTTTGACAGCCCTATGCGGTGTACAGTTCTCACAATTTAATACTGACTCCCTTTAGAAGTTCATAAAATCCCCCTATTTGTGAATGATAATGGAACCACCCACGCAGCATAACTGTGATCTTTCCCCGTCTTTACGGTACAGCGCTTTCACGTTTTATTCGAATGAGCTCACGATTTCAGAAACTCCGCATCAAATTTACTATTATACGCAACACAATGCAAAACACAAAATTTGTACGGGCATTGTTGTCAGGACTGAATTTGAAATACAAGGACCCCGCCCACCTTCTCGCGAAGCCCCAGTGGCCTAATGGATAAGGCACTGGCCTCCTAAGCCAGGGATTGTGGGTTCGAGTCCCATCTGGGGTGGTACATTTTTTCGTTGTCGGAAAGCCATAGGAAAATAATATTGAGTAATTGTTCGTCGGCATGAGAAATGTCTTTACATTTTTGGAAAATGTGTGTTTAACTAGGTGAGAGGCGGACAGAGCGCAGGATACCATCTGCTGACATGGACAAGCGGAGAATGGCAGTCCGCGTACTGCTGGTCACTTTAGCTGTATCAGTGAAAACCACGACAACTAAGGTCCAGACTTACCGTGAGTAACGATGCTGTGCCGTTTCTATATACGGCGGAACATGACTAGAAAGTAAATATGTTCTTTTGGCGCTATAAAATAGCATATGGTTATGTTTGGCATACCCTTTCTGTCTAGTGCTGTGTTATATCTTATATACATTTTACTGATTAAAATATATAACTCGAAATAATAGATTTTAAATACATTTTTAATGTTTCTGTAACATTTATGTCAATTAATATTAAGTTTGAAAAATTTTCCTTGTATACTCAAGCAAGGACATCATCATGCTGGTCCATGAAATTTACATTTATTTGACACCTAATAAGAACACATAAAAAATATTTTTTTAAATGCAATCTTGTAATTATTCTGTTAGCATGACATTATCTTACATAATGTGTGTTATCTAACCTCAAACATGTAACCCATCCTCCTACAATGGTAGATCTCCAAGAGGCCACCGTGCACTGGGATGCTGCCCAGAAAAGTGTGATCCTGAAGGAGGGGCTGATGGAGACAGAGGGGGGAGCCTACGGGTACTTCAATGACACTCTGCTCCTCTCAGGATGGGGCATCCTGGAGATCAGTGCTGGACATGGAGGAGTCCCTCAGGAAGATGAGACCACCTTCTTCCTGGCTGGCTACCTGGAAGGTTACCTCACTGCTGGGTGAGCGGTAACAGGCAAAAAGCAATACAGGCAAAAAAATACACTCACTTAGCATTTTTCATGTGATCTTCCAGTGAGCCAATCATGTGGCAGCAATGCAGTGCAACATATAACTTAATTTTTGGCTCGGACATGTGAATACTAACCAAAAAATGGTACAGCTGATGAACGTTGTTGGAGCATTTCTGCTGAGACCCACAGATAGTAATAAAAATACACTGACACGCCTTGTGTCAACAGTCCAGGGCTGGTTGTGCTGTTACTGTGTGAGTAATGTTTTCTTGGTTTTCTTGCCCCTATAATAATAGTCAGTCATGCTTTGAGTACAACAGCCTATCAGGCTATCTGAGTGTTGCTGGTGACTGTGCATGTTGCTTTATGGCTACTTCCAGCATGATAGGGCACCTTGTTGTCTTAAATGGATTTTATTAATATCCCAATTAATTAATGTGGACCTCTCTGCAGGCCTTTTTTGAAGGAAGTGGGACTATGTAGGTGACAAATCTGCAGAAATGTTGCACTGCCATTGCTTAGTGGGACTAACTGAGCATTAATGTTCTTAGTAAAATGCTTCTCCTATTAAAGCTGCAGTGGAAAATCCGGCCTATTTAACAGTAATGTATGTTCTGTATTATATCATCTACATAGTTTAAATTCATTGGTTGCTGGTTGGTCTAGATCTTCATAAAACAGTCCTTTAAGATGATCTGTATTTTGTATTTAAAGCTCACATATATTTCGTTGGTTTGTCTAAATTAAATGGACTATTACGGTTTGATTGTATTTCTCATTAAGCTTGACAGTGTAGCTGTTTGCTCTAGCTGCAACATGTGGGTAATCCCTCACTGCCTATTCTCCCCCATTGCAGACAGATATTCAGTCATTACTCCAACATGTACCCTCAGCTGATCAAGGATGAAAAGGTTCTGAATCCCTTGAAAAACTTTTTGAGGTACAGTCTGAAACAACATGTATATATATATATATAGACTTTGTAGATGTCGAAGGAAATATGACCCTAATACTCACTTGATCTGTGACCCCAGAAAGCACTAAGTTTATGGACTCAAGCACTAGTTCCACTTAGTGGATAAACTGTGTTTCAAATAGCTGATAAAGCAGGGTATGCTACGTTCTCATTACAACGGCTATATTTTTAGCCTGCTGTGTCACATTCACTCCTTACACCTGGGTTAAAAACAGTAAGATGGCAAAGTTTAGTTCAAGGCTTTACAACCAAAACCTCATTTAACCAGTGTGTGACATCACGATGCCCACAGCCATCTTTTATATACAGCTTATGATTGTGTCTCATAAATGTCAAACAGTAGTCTATACTAAATGTGCAAGTGACATTCATGCATGCACTGATTGTTAGATGTACAGCGATGTCAAACAGCACCATCAAGAGGCAAACTTTGATTCCAAAATTGTAATGGTCCCTAGCAAACAAGACCAGTGGGCCAGAGAGCAGGTGAAACTTAGGAGAAACAGCGAGCCCCTGTGGAAGCATCTGGGACTGATCCTGGCTCAGCTGGATGGACTCCACGGAGGAGCCGCGCAGTGGGCCAAAAGCAAACACAGGGAGGTGTGTATATGTGTGTTTGTGGTTGTGAGAGAGTTGTCACAGTCATTTCATGGCTCTCTTGCCACTTGCTCTTTCCCTCCTGCCCAGCCTCTATCAGCGTTCACGGTCCAGTTTCTAAATGGTGTTGGTGACCTCTTGGATCTCGTCCCAGCTCTGACACCTCGCTCCAACTCCTCCGTGGGCTCCGGCGCTTTCAGGATGCCTGGGATGGGCCACTGCACAGCTCTCATAAAGGTTAGGCCAAGCTCATTTGGCTCAAGCTGTGAGAGAGCACTTGGGAAACCTCAGCACAGGCCTAACCGCTTTTATTGGCCTCTCTGTGTGGGGTTTTCTTCTATTAAATGCGAGTAAAAAGCCATTGCAAGGGGCTTAAGTCCTTTTCCACCTAACCCATCCAGGCAAGAAAGACAGAGTTCACATGGCAGTGCGTAATTAGGATTTTATTACCATACTTAACCTGTCTTAATAAAGTTGCCTCCAGTTTAAACTTTTTTTTTTTGTTTACAATTCAGTAGGGATATCTTGTTTGCTTTAAAAACCATAGATGTCACAACCCTCTCTCTCTTCTCTGTGTCTCAGGTTCTGCCAGGCTTTGAGAACCTGCTTGTTGGCCACTCCAGCTGGTATACTTATGCAGCCACCATGCGTATCTATAAACACTGGGACTTCAAGGTATCCAACACACGTGCCGCCACTGGAAGGATGTCGTTCAGCAGCTACCCCGGTACACACACTTCCACATATATCACATACAGTATGTTCTTAGATACATACGTACTCAGATAACTAATGTGTCTCAAGGAAATTTGGACAATGAGGGATTTACAGATGACGAGGGGTCTTCACAGAACGAGCTTCCTTCTTCTTCTTCACCTCTTTCTTGTAAAATCCACGAGCTGAAGGCGAACTGCTTCTCCTAAATCCGCTCGCGTTCATTTTCATCTGGGAAAATATGAACACTGACATCCAGGACTTAACCCAAATCCTCAGTGAACATTTCCTACTCGACATGATTCTCCTGCTAAGCACACAGCTTAGGCAGTAATAAGAAACACTGAACCTGGCATGTGCTGAAAGGAAGTGTGTTCCCTCACTGTCAAATTAGATGAGACTGAGAAATTTTGTGTCTAAAGATTTTTCAAGTGGAGCAGGCCATAAAAAAAAAAAAATCCTCTTATGGGCTCCACTCCTATCAGAGCACAAGTGGTTTTAAAGCACTATATTTAGAGAGCAGCAGGCCAAGGATATCACCTCACTATATTGAAACAAAGAGATGAAATACATTGGGGTCAGCAGAGGTGATGTGCACCCCCTGCGGCCTTCCTAAGCGGCTTCCTCTCTGACAATGCTGAGGATTTATCATGCTCTGCAGGTCAGACCAGCAGAACAAGAAGAGATGGTAGGTGGTATTAGTGGTAGAAATATTCTGTTACATCTGGATTTTATTGGTAATAGCAGCACCAGCAGAATTAGCAGTAGTACTTCTAATGCAGTAGTTAGAGGTGCTTTAAAAGAAGATTGTAAGCTTTCCTTTTCACATATGGTAATAGTAATTCCAGCTGGCTTTCTAATAAAAGTAATATGACGAGTTGAAAGATAAGATAAGATAAGATAAGATAAGATAAGATAAGATAAGATAAGATAAGATAAGATAAGATAAGATAAGATAAGATAAAACTTTAACAACACTATATTGAAATTTGTGTAATACAGCAGCTGAAGTACAGAGAAGAAGAATAAAATTAA
>VUQK01011330.1:0-13243 GCA_015106715.1 Bujurquina vittata
CAATTGGGGAGGCGTAAGGGCTGCTACTTTCCCTTATCACTTGAGCCTCCAAGAGCTGATTGATATGGGCCCTGACGGCCTCATAATCTGATGGGGGGATATGCCTGTAACCTTACTTAAACATTTATAGAATGGTTCACTTCGGAGGGCATTCACAATGCTTTTTCTGTTGGTGAAAAGGATTTTATTTAGCTGCAGACAGTTGCCGATTAAATGATGTCAAATTAAAAAGCTGATCTGTTGCTTATTCACTATTATCATCCTCTCTCCATCTGTGTTTTTGTTGCTCGCTCTACAGCTCAACATGGCACGCTCTAAAAGGTCAGGACAGCGGGAAAGAGAGCGAGAGATAAAGGAGCGATCTCCACATTTCACACACACCTGTTTCTCATTCCCAAGCTCATCACTCTTGGCGCGGCAGACAGGCCGGTGAGGAAGCACGGTGCAGCAGAGAGCCACTGGAAATATTTTACTGAGAATATAAACAGGCTCCAAAACACAGACGTGCTAAGGCTCCCGTGATCCACACAGGGTGCATAAATCATACGCAAAGTCTCCTCTCCTTCAGTAATTTCTGCTGTGCTGGCTTTGACGGAGACTTTACACTTTACATTCAGCAGACCAAACTCCTCCGACGAAGCAGCACTGTAGCTCACAGGAGAAGTGTTAAAGTGATCTTTTAAAGTAGGAGGATATTTAAATGTGATGCCTAAAAATAGCAAACAAAGCCTTGAAAGGCTATATCTTTTTAAATTAGAACAAGAAGCACCTGTATTGTAGAGAAAAGACACTTCTCAAAATAGAAATTCCAGTTTCTGCAGAACTAAGTTTGTGCAGGCAGTCACAGTACATTTGGGGCACCCCGCGACTGGAGCTGTGGCTTTCCTTTGCAACATCTGGGAGCAGTAACATGATCTGCTGGTCCTGATCCTGTTCTCTGACCTCTGCCCTCACGGCAACGGCTCAAGGAAACCACACTTCCTGCTGAGCACGGCGTACGAGGTGGTGAGCAACCTCAGCCTTGTTTGACGCCCTCCCTGCACCCAGGAGGACATTCGCTCCATCTCCCTCCGCTGCTGTGTGGTTGTAGATGGCCCGTGTAGCAGGTGGCAAATTCCTAGTATGATTCCTGGTGCCAGTGAGTTATTTAAGACCCTGTTAACTCAAGGCGATAATCCTGAAAAAGCTGTGAAACGTCACGTACTGAGAGGGTGGCTGAGACAACAGGGTTGCATCCAGGGTCCAAAAGGAGCCGTAAGGTTTCAGAGAAAAATAGACTTTATTGTTGGTGACGCCATGTGGAAGTGAGAGACTCTCTACCTTGAACCGTAATATCTCAGTCATACTGAAACATTTACTGAAATCTTGTTCTCTTAAAGCCGTAATAATTTACAACATTATTATGTACTCAAGCATTATTTATTTATGCAGGATTACTTTAACACTTATTTTCCATTTTTACAGTTTGGTCAGTTGAGAATGACTAAACTACCCACCAACAGTCCTCTGATTCGGATTCAAAGGTTAATGCATCCTGATTGCTGCACCAGATGTGTCACCACCTATTTTCAGCTGGCCCATCCAGCCAGAAGAGCTGCTGTACTGTGCTCAAAAACTACATTCGAAAAATGATTGCTAGTTTCATCTGTAGTTAACAAAAGACTTGACACTGATTAACTCTGACACGCATAGAGCTGGGCTAAAAAGCAACTTGCAGGGTGCAACAGCTGTTGGCAGGATAAAACAGCTTCAGTAATGTGAAGATGTGAGATCTGCTGCAGAAGACTGTATAAGTTGAGCTATGAAGTGGGGCTGGTGCAAAGATCAGCTAATCTGTCAGCAATGTGGACAACGTTTTGCTTGATAAACTGCTTGAACTCCTGCTATGCTCAATAAATCTCAAACAAGGAAGTAAACAAAACTTTTGTAACTTGGGCATACAGTAAGTAGAGTCTCAACAGGCCTTTAAAACAAGCGCCATTTATAATGAGGGTATCGTCACACTCTAGTCTTTGTAATGGTTCTTTATTGAAGGACGCTGCAGTCAGGGACCCTCTTCAAGAATCAGGTGATTGGTGAATGAATATAGTGATTAAACGGTCACCACTGATTGACCATTGAGTATTAAGACTAGACCACAGACTGTAGGTAAAAGATGGACTTTTTAAATGAGAGGCCAGTGCAGAATTGCCTTCCATAGCAGTCTATAAAAAAACGGCCCTCTACTTCCTGTGACCTCAGTTAACACTTTCCTGATTAGTTTGCGAGCTCACTCAATAGTTTTAGTCTTGTCAATATTTATTTTGTAAATTAAAAAGATGGTAAAGTAGGATATGCTTTCCTGTGGTCTTAAAAACCTGCAAGCCAATGAGTGTTCAGCGTTCCCAGGTTTCTCAGTCAAATCCACCCCTCGTTCATCATTTCTGCTTTCAAAACACCAAGATGATGATGGCCAAAGCTCCAAAAGCCAACAGGATTTCACTAAACAATTAATAATGTCACAGTAGCTATTTCCATCCATTTGCCACTTTATTTTCCAGGCAGTGATCTTTATGTTTTGGTATTTAGAAGTGATATTTTAGAATGAAAGATTATGACACGGAAGAACAAAAAATAAAATTTTAAAAATGCATTGAATCTACAAAATTACTGCACAACTTGAAATAATTCTGAAGCACTCTTTAAAAAAATGCTCAATAAGGAAAAAGAATCAGTTTGCACTGGAAAATGTACACTAAATCTTTTTTAGGAGCATTTATATCAGACATTATATTTGGTTAAATCCCCATCTGCCTGACAGAGGTTTTAAAAGCACTTTCTCACAGACTTTAGAACTCAAGACTCTTGAAGTATCTGCTGCAGCACACTTTAAAGGATTGACGGACAGAGTCGTGCTCAGCTGAAACGCTTTTTTACCTCTTCTTATTTGAATGCCTTCCTCTTTCCATAAGCCAGCTTTGAACTAGTTTCCTCAGGACCCTCTTTGGAGCGTCTGCTTGCATGTATTATCTAACATAAGAAGCCCTAATTCCCATAAAAAATCAAGAAGGTATTAAAACTGAGGTTGTCAGATTTTTTTTATTTATTAATTTTTTTGTGCATGTGTACAGCACGTGTGCAGCACATGACTGCCAGGTTCGTTTTTATTTACATTCAGGTAGCCTGCTTTTTATGGCCTGTAGGTTAAAAAAAGAACACCTGAAAACACATGATTAAACCTAAGCTATTCATAGGGATAAACAACACATTAAAATTGAAATGAGTCCTCAGAAACATAGAAGCACAAGCTCACACACGGATGAACACATGGGACTGAGGATTAATGACACTTCAAAGGGAGGAAGCTGCACTGTGGCCAGCTTCCTGTCCTGGCCCATCTTGGACCATTTGCTGGCATCTCTGTGGCTCATGGAGGCCTGGTGAGCCATGTGGTGACTATTTGGAGACACAGAGGTAATCGTCAGAGGTGACAACTGTTGTAGCAGCACTTTGCATTCTGTAGGTTAAGTTCAGCAATACGTGACAGTGTTGGAGCTCCGAGTTATCTCAGACAATTTGGCTTAAAAAGTGTCCAAGATGTAAAATTATGCATTTATTTGCAAGCTGATTATGGGGCAGAAATGTGATTGTTTTATGTCATGATGAACTCTCAGGCAATTATCCCCAGTGTATTCCCAAAAACCTACATTCATTTGGGGGTCTTGTTTAGTGATGGACTTTGTCAGCAGCTCTGTTCATCTCTGAGGAACTTTATAATGAGTTTCAGTTCAGCCTCTTTAGCCACTCAGTACATAAATGCTAAAGTGCACTCAGTTTGTAGTCACTACAAGATCTCGTAATCACTGTTTTCTGTCCTTGTCTTCTGATTTCTACATGAGTGTAATGTCTTAAAGCCTGGTGATTAACCTAAACATGCTCAGACTGCCTTGTCCTCCTCTTGTTTATTTAGCGCTGTGCGCTGACCTTTACCCCTCTCCCCACCACTCCTCTGCCAGTTACGACGCCTTTTGTTTGGAGTTCATCTGGTAGAGGAACACCATGCCCCAGTATTACTTTGTTTTAGTACTCACAATCTCACTAACAGAAGATTCAAAGCGATACAAAAGAAAAAAAAATCAAGTTTGAGGGGTGTTCACAAAGTCTTTAACATGTCAGAATTGTTGACCGAGCGCCACAGCTGCTCGGGTGTACATAGAGTCTTGTTTTGCTTTAGTTCCAATGTGCCATTGCTCTGATTGATGTCTGAGTTGTGGCCAAATCCTGGCAAGGTGTGAAGGCCTGTGTCGTGGATCAGAGCCATTTGCTGGCATGTCTGTGAACAGCTCAGAGCTCTATCATATTGTTTACTAAAGAAGGGAGTCATAACACATCGCACAACATTCAAGTGTATGATAAGAATTGTAGGCATGAGGAGGGTGCAGTATTAAAGATCTTTATTTGTTTAAATAAAGAGAATAGCCACTATTTCATCTCACAGGGACACATTCTCCTGGTATTTCCAGCTGGCTCAGGGACTCATGGCCTTTGGCAGAATATCTTTCCTGTAGCTGAATGGCTGCACCAGAGAAGGAGGTGGCATTATGAAAAGCTGCAGAGAGACTTGGAGGTCAATCAGCCAAAAGGTCTCCACATAAACAGCCCATACTAACACATTCAGGCTGTCTATGAAAACAAACACTGGAAAGTAAAGGTTTAAGGTTTGCATGCGGGTCAGAGTCTTTCAGCTGCATGGCTGGAGAGTCTGTCATGTCTGGATGGCGGCACTGCCACCTGCAATAATACTGAACACTTTAAAAGTCGAGGTGTTTGTTGGAACAAGATTAGGACATTGTGCTGGTTTAAGCGCTCTTTAATTCCTGATATTAAAGTGGCACTCTAATCCAAAATCACAACTATGCCTCAGAAACTTACTTATAATCCTTACAGCATTTGCAGCAAAACCCTTCTATCCTGAATTCCATGAGATAAATATAGTGTTGGTGGCGCGATATAGAAGCAGCTTATCTGTCAAATTTCACTGACAGTATCAAGAATGTTCTGAATTTGGTAGAACCAAGTAGCAACCTCTGAGGTGAGGTGGAAATCAAGCCAAAGTAGCCTCTTCATGACAACAATACAGGAGCTGAACCCACACATTTAATAATATTAAGGAATTGTAAATTTGACTGGACAGTACCAGTCAAATGTTTGGACACACATATCGTGTTTGTACTTAGTATTAATTTTTTACCCTTTTTTTTCTTTTTTTTTTTGCAAAAGCTTGTATTGCGGGCTGACTTTCAATAGATCGCAGGGATTACACTTAGTACTAATTAGCAGGTATCTCTGTCCAGTCAAACTAGCTAATGGTAACTGACATCTCTGCCTTGCAACAATATGGTCACTTCGGCTTCATTAAAAAGCCAACATGGCGGATGCCAAAATGCTAAAAAAAACTGAGGCTTCAAAACAGGACTCGACATACCAAAGAGGCACATCCATCTTAACAGCTGATGAGTACAATCCTGCGAAAAACTAAGTACCCCCCAAAATTCAGTGGCTTCTAAAATCACATTTAGCAGCAGTAACTTTAGATCACTCTCGTTATGAATTTTGGCCCATTTTTCTTTATAGTTTTTAGCTCGTTGAAGTTTGCGGGCATTTGTTTATGCACAACTCTCGTGAAGTACCTCAACACCATTTCTGTCCGATTTAGCCTGGACTTTGGCTGAGCCACTGCAACTTATCCTACTTATCCTTTTATTTCCTATGTAAGCAGTAAAGGTGTATTTAATTTTTTACAGGACTGCATGGAGGCCTGTGAAAAATTTTCACTTTTTCTTTTTTTTTTTCTCGCCTTTCTTTTCCACGACTGTATGTTGTAAATATGCTGTTTTGCAAATTTTGCTAGATTTTCACCTGCAGTAGAACAGTGAGGACAAATTGGTTAGAAGCAAAACAGACTTCATAGGGATTCATTGCAGAAGATGTTGCCAAACAGCCCACCCATTCACTCAAGGAAAATAAAACTCTGCCATACAGTTGACACAGAACAGATGCAGATTTTGCTGAAGCTAATCACCTCAGTCTGCACAAATACAATCTTCTTCTCAAATGAGAGCAGTTCAAATCTTCAAACCTGCATATATATGCTAAATCTGGACCACCAATTAGTAGCATTAAGGAGGGTTCAACACCTCAACTGTACTTCTTCAGCAGATTAACCAGGTTAACATAAAATGGTTTCCATATGTATTTCTGTTGCTAGTGATATATGGCTCCACCACGCTTGCTAATGAGCTACACCGAGCACATGGGTCATCTGTGACAAGATGGTTTGCAGATTGAGCCCAAATCCCACAGTCAGCAAGCTAAACAAAGCCTCACCTAAAGAGGGCAATGCTCCAACAACTTTTCTTGTTGTAATTCACCCTCGGATGAAGTCAACTGAAACAGGATGTTGTCTATCTCTCAGTGCGGCAATAGTTCTCTCTGATTTATGCTCATCCTGCAGGAAGACAAAAGTCTCATCAGGTGTCCCATAGCAGAGGTGCTGATGAGCGTAAGTGGCCCTGTCAGAAGCCCCTATTGTCCCCTTAGGGATGGACATCTGGCCTACCTTTGTGCTTGTTCCTCAACAGGAAACACACTCCTTTTACCATGTAGGGTTTGAGCCTGTGGTGACATGCGTGGGCTCACTCTTACCTTGCGGAGCAGCTCGGCTCTTTGAACATTAAGGTGGTCGGATGCAGACAAAATGCTCCCTGTCAGCACCTATCTTGTCCCAAAACATGAGACTAAGTGGGCGTACCTTGTAGGGACATGAGCAGTGGTGATGTGGCACAATTTGCTAGTCTCCCGTCTGTTACACAAGTATGAAATTATGGATTTGATTTGTTTTAAACTTTAACACATACGCTGGAGCAGAGTGCTGCATACTCAAATGGTTTTTGGTATGAAAGACAGAAGTAAGCAGAATGATATAATTTGAAACGTGTGGTATAGTTAAATGAGGTTCAAATTTTAATGAAAGAGGTCTTGCAACTGTTTGGATCGGCCATGTGTGCACCAAACGCTGCTCCAGTTAATGAGGGTTGGAGCGCAGCAGGTTGCTCCCAGGCTAAAGGCTTTGCACCCATGTGCCAAAGCGCTTGTTGCCATTTTGACGAGGACAGCAACAGGCAACCAGCATCTGTGCCAAGTTATGGTTGTAATTCAACCAGTGTCCAAATGACCATGAAACCACAAGCCATGGCTCAAAGCCAAGGCCTCGGATACGGAGCTCTTTAATGCTGTAGTCTTCTATTGGTTGAGCGTGATTTTAAATGACAGCCATTTATCAAACACACCATCTGAATTTATAACTTTATGTGATGTTAATTCCACTGAGAGAATATCTGTTTGTCACTAATGAGTTTGTGGCCCCCCAGGCAAACAAATTTACAGTCGCCTGAAAGATGTGTCCCCACCCTAACAATCGTTTCATGTTAATTTGTTCAGCTCAAACATGTGGGTACAGAGAGGGGAGCTTTTCATGTGTCCCAGTGGGGTACTTGTGTGCAACTTTGCGAGATCTCACCGTGCTCACAGATCTTTGATTCTGCTGTTTGGCAAATGTCACTCTGATGCTGGCCGTCTGTGAGCGCTCATATTTCACGGCTGTCATTAGCAAGAGGTGGTTTAGAGTTTGAAAGAGAATGGATTTTTCCAGTACCATCAGCCTTAATCAAAATCACACTGTTTACAGAAATTGGCTCACGGTGAAACTTGGAAGTTTATCCTGAATTTAACTTTGATTAGACTGGGTCTTTGGAGTTGGATGGAGTTGCCAACCATACTCTGCTCTTTGATCTAATAGAGCTCCTGCAGGAAGCTTTAGTACCCCTAATCAGCAGTGCATGGACCAGTCCATGCTACCCTGAGGGGTGCAGAGAGAAGACTGACCCACAATGTGAGCATTAAGGGGCGAGACTGAAAGGGGAAAACAAGGCCAGATTGGCAGACGCACAGTCTGGCTCCAACCATGGATAACCTCAGGGTACTCCTATGCCTAATGTCACATGGTCATTAAATCAAGGAGCCTCAACTAAAAAGGACACAACTGCTTCTGAAGCCAGGATCTAACACACTGACACTGTTTATGTGAGCATTACAGGGACCATTGCCCAGTGCACAATTATCAGCAAAAAGGGAAGTTTGTCAATGCTTAAGGGCAGTGATAAATCGAGAAAACACCTCTCTTTGACCGGAGGCTTACTAGCATACCATATTGTGCAGATTATCTAGTGTGGATTCAAGTCCAGTATTTGTAAAAACAATTTGACAGTTTTTAAATAAATCAAAGCATTTAGGAACAAAATGAAGTAACTGTAACCTTTAAATTGCCAGTTCCAAAAGTCACTTTAAACCTGCTTTTCATATTTTCTAATAAAGTACTGTGCAAAAGTCTTGAGCCACACCTTCTTTCTTTACATTTTTTACCAGCAGCCAGAATTTCTTGTCATTTCTTAAAGCAATAGTTCCCCAGGTTCTCTGAGGGTCATTCAAAGCTTTTCTTTAGGCGTTGGCTGTTCACTCATTATCACTCCAGTCTTTGTCTTTTTCTTGTTTGTTAAGCCACTTAACACTGGCCCGTGATTCATTCAAGCATAAAAAAAAGACATCTAATTCAGGTGATGAACCAGTGTTATGTCTACACATAACAGACACCTTGCAAAATAATCAATTTTAAATTGCATCTTTAGGCACTTTGTTGTTAGCAGCCTTCCACAAAAACATATCATGTGTTCCCATTCCTTAAGTTCTACCAAAATTGCTTAATATAACACAGTTTAACAGGCATAAAAGAGGATTTTTGCACCAGCAAGTTGACAAGGTGCCAAAAACATGGCATTCCTTGGCACTGTGAAACGTATCCTTAAACAATTTGAGGAAACTGGACAAGTGGAGTTAAAAAAGAAGTGGCAGGCCAAAATGCTAACTACAGCAGATGAACAGTATCTGAAAGTCATGTCCTTAAGAAATAGAAAAAAATCCCGGACTTGAGACATGCATCTGGCACTTCGGTTGATCCACTTGCTATTCAGTGAAACCTCATCAGAAATGCTCTCAGTGGAAGGGAGGCTCTCAAAGAGCCAGTCTTAAGGAAAGGAAACTAGAGGAAAAGGCTGAGCCATGCAAAATTTTATATCAATAATAGTTTCATCCAGTTCAGAAGTAATTTAAATCAATTCAACTGAAACATGGCAAATAATGCTGATGAGTGGTACATCATATAAAGTGGCTGGCAAAGACTTTTTGTGTTTTATTTCTGTGACCCCTGGTTGATCTTTGAGCAGGGATAAGAATTTGGTTCCCACTGGGACTGTGTGTGCTAAAATCCAGGGTTGTCCAGTTTTATGGGGAAACTCAGCAGCGTGTGCTGGTCATCTATCAAGTGGCCTTCACGTGATGTTGGGGGCCAAATAGCTAGGCCTCGGTCGGAGACCTTTAGGCCCTCAAAATAATCGTGTCACAGGTTGTTTTTAAAGGTCACATGTCTGCTTTGGTCTGAGTCTTTTGTCATTTTGAGTAGCTGACCCTTGTTCCATTATCAGCTGTTCAAGATCCTTGTTTTTCTTGTTTCATACCTGCCCCTTATAAAAATTCTATACAGATTTTTTTTTTGAATAACAGTGAAAGTGAACCTTTATTATTCTGTAGTTCACAAACAACACATTTGGTTTGATGTGCGTTTGTGTCGCACCTTTCCCCACTCAAGCTGAATTGGTTTAAAGTGCTCATAGGGGAAAAAACAATTAAACATACTCTTCAAAACAGACACACAAGTCTAAAAACAGCTTCTGGCATACAAGTAGAACCATGTTTCAGATAGTACAACAAGATTACTGTCCTGATATCACTAATAAGAGATTAGATGTGGCAAAAAACCCACCATAGTGATCTCAAATGTGTTTGTCCTCGTGTTATTCTTAACCCTTCTGCTGCTTCTTTTATCAGCTGGAGGATTCTGTGCTTGCTCCAGAGACAAAGTACTAACAGCGGACAAGCTATAAACAGGAAACAGTGGCGCTCTCTGTTTTTGTGTCATTGCAGGAAGACAGCCCCATTTCAGAGAATGAGTGACGCAACCCAGAACGCGGGTGCGCGCGCACACACACACACACACCAAAGGTCCTCAGTATCTATTACTTATAGGGGTTTATTTACCTTCGTGACAGCTTAATCTTCAGCTTGTTGACATGGTGAGTGGAAAGTTACTTCTGGAGCGTTGATCTCCGTGAAAAAGTCATAAAGATACACGTGGATGGAAAAAACTTAGTTTTTGCAGTTGAAGGCATGTGAAAGGCATGCAACGAATTCTAGTGGAAGTTCTGTGAATCATGAATATCGTAACATAAGGCATTTTTGTTTTTACTTCACTTCCTGGTGAACTTCGGTCTGCAGGAGCAATGTTATCTTTTGATTCTTGAGACAATAACCTGAGTATGAACAATATCCATGAATCAGTGGGAAACGTTTCTTTGAACGGGTACAAGCTGTTTCGAGTGATGAATTTTTGGAAACCCCATGGAAAATTGCTTCAGGGATCACAATAATGTGCTTTATATGAATTATTCACTTTTGCTATCGAGAGGAATTTGTGCATGCCTCTCTTGCAAACCTTACCGCTTTACAGATGAGGCTTGTTGGAGTGGGAGTGTAACCTGACTGGGCTGCAGCTGAGTCAGCAGGACAAGAGAGAGAGAGAGAGAGAGAGAGAGAAAGAAAGGAGGGGAATGAGACGAGATAAGAGGAGGGTGTTTGTGTTGGCCCGTCCCTTCCTTCGGTCTCTGGTGTTCTACTTGACATGTGTTGAATGTTTCTGGTCTTCATGTTTAGGTGTGTGATTGAATCAGGCCCTTCTCTGTCTGTGTATCTGCACTGTGTTCTGTAATGACTGAGTCAGCATTTTCAGGTTACTGCTAATGGGACTGATGGGAATAATAAAGTGCTCATAACTAACAGACCCCTGTTGGCCATTGTGAGCAGGACTGTCGGGCATCAGTACATTTGAGCACGATGATTCATAACTCTTCTGATTGGCTCTGAAGAGAGAAAGTTTGTTCGAACACTCTTTTTCTCCACCTCCACGAAGAAAAACTAGGACAGCCTATTAAACATGGCATGAATTTCTTAATAATCCACAGTTATAAATTAAATTTAGAGATATTCAAGCCCTGTAATAGATTCTAGTATTTCATTAGTCTGTTACTTGGCAGAAATTATCAGGTATCTGTGTTGGAATTATACACATTAAAGACTTTATATCTAAGTATTAGCTGATAACTTAGCACTCCACCATCTGGTAACATCTGGCTCAAAAAAACAAACAAACCAAAAAATTTAATTAAATTAAAAAAAAGAAACATGGCAGCCCTATCAACACTAACACTGAGACAAAAAAAGCAGAGTGCAGCGTATCTAGTGCCATCTTTTATATACAGTCTGTTGCCCAACCTAAAACTTCTAATCTGTTCTGCGGCCATACCTGTGTGCTCACACTGCATGTGAATGGTAAAGATTGCTTTACTTTGTGCATTCTAGAATCAACTTTGTAGAAAGGATGTTCCATCATAACTCAGTCTTGGTGAAAGCAAATTATTGCTTTGATAATATTAAATCAAGTGAACCATGCTGCTTGGCAAAAGCCATGTTGACTGGCATGGAACTGGACATGAATTGCTCAAACTGCAAGGCAAAACTGAAAACTGCAGCCAACCAAAACCAATCAAAATTACTGACATGCCAGAAATGCATCCATCAGTGATTAGTATAAGATATTGCAGCAATTCAGCCCAATTTTAATTAAAACATTAAAGTGGTAAATTTGTTTTTCTTCTAAAAATAATCACATGCTCTTTGAGATTTTTTTCATACAATAATCGACACAATCAAAAAAATGAAAACAAAATGCAAACGCAATGTTTGCTGAAGTGGAAATGATATTTAAGTGCTCGCTATGGCACACAAATAACTGAGCCGGCTCCTACACAGACTCCCACTTTCAGCACTAATTTCGTATCTGGCGGTGTTAGACTGCATTAGACTGAAGCTCGGAGCAGTAATGTGAGGACTACACATGAACTCAAATAAACCCTAGAACCCTCATCGGAAAACTTATCAATTAATAACCTACAATTATATAAAAACTATGGTGTTTCATGATGGTAAATTATTCAGGTAACCCGTTAAATTTGCTTTGTAATGGCATAAAAATCAGCAAATTACCGATTAATAATAAATCAAAGCAACCCTTATTTATCTACTTTTAGTGCATCAAGTTTGATTCATCAAGTGGCCAATTAAAGCACTCTGAGCAGCTTCAAGCATTTGCTGACTGCAGTTTGGAAAACCCTCGTTTTTCTTCTTTAGTGCTGCACATTATTTGGGTAGTGTACACAGCAGGTGTAGTTATAAATTTAATATGCATGTATGCTATACGCTGCTATGTTGGTTAAAAAGTCTGACCCTGCATTAGTTTTAATGAATAAATAATAACTTAGAAAGATTCAGTTCTGGCTAGAGCTCAGCATTGGACATTATTGCAATAGAAATCCATCTAAAGCTTGAATGCATACAATTTATGTGTCCGTTTTCATATAAGTAACTCAAACATAGAACCCTAAATTAAGAGCAGTTTCTGTTGCTGTGCACATTATGTGTAAATTTGTGCCACCATACAGTATAATGAAGATTACACACGTACCCACTAAAGAACACACACATGCACACGCACCACATCACACAGCCCCCTTGTTTTCTTCAATATTAGGGACTGTGGTTCAAGTTCTACCCCAAACGAGCACCATGACATGTTTCTTTGTTTCTCCGTCCCACTCCCCCCGTTTCTTATGATCGCTGGTGTGGAGAAACTCCACAGTCTCCACTTTTTGCTCCTATTCCAAAAGAGCAACAATTGTTAGTTGTTTTCTGCCATCTTTCTTTCTTGTCTCTGTGAACCAGTGACACAAGACAATGGCTCATTCAGAAAAGGCCCTGTGAGTGTGTTTTCTTGTGGCCAAGTCAAAAGAAGGGTTCCAGTGTTAGTGCGGCAGTGATTGAGCCCGTCTGCACTACCATGATTTTGCTAAACACAATGCTTTCTCTACTATAGTTTGGTTTAAGACTAATCACTTTGCACAAGTTTTACCTTTTGGTTTCTGTTGCATTCATCTCCTACTTTCCCTGTCCAGACTGAGTCACCTGTCAGTATTGCACCAGC
>VUQK01011331.1:34020-49663 GCA_015106715.1 Bujurquina vittata
TGGAGCTTGGTTTTTTTTTTTTTTTTTTTTTTTTGTTTTTTAGGTTTTTTTTTTTTTTTTTTAAGCAACTTTTTCAGCCTTTGTTATACACACACTGGCAGCTTTTTTGGAAGCAGGTTTACTGAGACTAATTTTGCCAGAAAACAGATTAAACAGCTTTGGCTATCTCCCAAAGAAACATCACCAATTTCCATTATGCCTGTTTTTAATCATTACCACAACTATCTTTTAATATGTTTCTTGACTGAATTGCATACGGACGAATTTGATGAGCAAGTGCTGGAATTAAACTCATAAATAAATATGAGTGTTAATCCTTCAATATCATTCTCCATTCCTGTTGGACTTAAATAATGGGAAGATTGTTTTCCTCTCCCATCTAATCAGCTAATTTCGGCCTTTTGATACCATTTCCTTCCTTTCACAACAGCTCCTTGCATCCCAGCTTTTGTCACAAATGAGCTGATGAGACCAAATCAAAACTGAAATCAAATTAAGGCCCATTGTCAGTGCACGTGGCTCTGTCACCAACATGAATGAAAGACCACGCTGAAGAGATAACACAAAATTTAAATGCGCTGGTTTGCCATGAAAGAAAAAAACACAGCTGGGTAGGTGGGAATTTTTTTTTTTACTTAAAACAACCATATACAAAACATCAGCTATACTTACACAATTGGAATATATATATATATATATATATATATATATATATATATATATATATATGAAGTGTGTGTGTGTATGAATGTGATGATAATTTTCCAAAAATCTACTTCTGTCAGCTGCATCATGTAGTGAAGAAGGGTTTTCAGGAAGGCTCTAACCTCTTTTTATAGCCTCAGCTGAACATACAGAGTTCTGGTCTAGCAGATGTCTTAGTATGACTGAACAGCAGTTAGACAGCCATCAGTAGACTGGGTGATAATTTAGCCCTACCCTGCAGTGACATGATAATAATGCACTCATATCCTGCTGTGTTTCTTCTGATCGTCTGATAGTCAAGTACAAAAGGGCCTGAATTCATTAGTAACACAGAGGTGCTTTTCAAACATGTTCAACATGCAAAGCAAGGATATTTGGTTATATTTTTATAGCAAACATATGCATTAAAATTCACAATCTGAACTACTGAGGGGGAAAACATGTACTCTTATGACTCAGCCTGCACTGCATTCCATGGCCTAAACCTCACTTTCTAAAATATAATAAATATTCCATACTGGTAAATAATAGAAGAGTCAATAACACTGTATCAGTTTCTACCTTTGCCTCATTACTCATTACACACTCACATACTCAAATGTGCTCCATCCCTGCTATACCCCTAAGCAATTAGTTGCCCTAAACTATCAGGAGGCCAGTTATTCAGGCAACTATTTCATATTTTTATTGGTTTATTCAGGGACCTGCATGCAGACCAAGCTATAACAAACACAGGCTCTGCAAATCCCCAAGCCTTGTGCAGTCAGAAAAGTAATTGGGGAGGGAGTCCCAAAGGGTCCTCGCATACTACTAAAGCCTTTGCTACCGACAAGTTGAAATGGCAGTCGAGGTAGATCGGAGTCAGTGTTTATGTGGGAGTGTGTGTAAAGGCTATATACAGTAAGTACTGGAATATTTTGTGTGAATAGGCCCCGAGTCTTTAGACACTCGCTGGTTGGCTGGGAAACCATCTGGTCCCCCAACCCCCAGCAAGGTTGCCCATGGTCTGTGGCGATGTCAAATTCAGTTCTTAGGGATGGGGGTGGGTGGTGGGCGGGCTGTATGGATTCCAATTTAAGCCCCTGCTGCTCAAAATTACTTAATTAATTCTATCTCTCACACAGAGAGAGAAACTTCCTTTGTAAGTAATTCTACCATTCATCACCATCCGGCCCTTTTATTCTAAGGCTTTGCCAATTATCAGCTTGTGAAATACGCAGGAACAGTTGAACATGGGATTTTTTTTAAAAGGCTCATTAGTGAATCCATAATATTAAATAAGCAAAAACTGTGAAAATGGATTGACGTAATTTTCCTAATCATAGGCCAGACTTTAAAAATACAGTCAAATGTTTGTTTTTTTCTGGGATTTCAACTTCACTTAAGAGTAAGAAGATAACATCCTTTTTTCCAAATTAATGTATTGCACTAAAAAATAAAAATATCCCAAGAAGATTCTTAGCCATTCCCAGCTATCTGTGTCAAACAACGCTACTGTGCATCCATTATGAAAACAATATGCAGTGGAATTGTTTCATTAAATAATGCCTCAAAGCCATATATGCAGATAAAAAACATAAAATGATTATATTTTTTTATACAAGACATGAGCCCCACAACATTACACAACTCCCATCAAAATAAAAATCATGCCAGACTTAAATTTCAATTTCAATCTTTATTGCTTCCAAGGTCATCTTTTTGTGCACCTCTGGACCCCATCCAGCACTGAAGCTATTTTTTATGCCTCCCTCGAAGTCCCATTTCGGTCACTTACACCTGTGCGTGGTGTGATTTCACCACGGACCTCATGTTGAGGATCTAAACTGGTGATGAGAGCCGGGAAGACAAAACAGCAGTCTTCTGTAGAAGAATCAGCGGTGTCCAAGCCCAAAGATGGTGCAACAGGCCAGGAAAACAACCAGCATTCATGGAGTTATGCACCGTTGAGTAAATGTGGAGTTCTACACCCTGAGGCATCTAAAGGAGCTCATTTGGCAGAAATGACCTCAACTGTGGTGCATGGCATTGTGCCACAGCACACAGCACACTGGGGTTGTTTTATTTTAGTTTTTGTACCTAGCCAAATGTAACCAAAATTAAATTCAAGTCAGGCCAAATTTAAACGAGGCATGCTTTTTGATTTTTATGGGTTTCTCTGCATAACTTTATGATCACACCTCGTAAATGTTATATACACAATAACTTTAATTATGTGTGTTAATTTTTTACACTGACTCTGTGAACTGAGACAAAGTGATCATATCCCGAGGTGATGATAAAACGAAGGTGAGTTGCACTGCTGCCATTTAGCTGAAAGAGGAAAATAAAGACAAGTCGTTTTACTAAATCTTATTATACACGCTCAGGCTTTACTAAGACTATTTTCATTTGAACTTACTGTTATAGCATCCGACTGAAGATGTCCCTCTGTATATTCAAACTCTGCAAGGCAATGAGATTGTTTATCTCAATTAAAAATACTCTGGATGGTGCAAACAAATACTGTAGACAGGTGTCCTCCTTACCTTTCTCTGCAATAGGCTCAAATTGAGACGCATTTTGTGAGGTGTTTTTTTCTATTTTTAGGTGCTTCACTGCAAAATAAAAATATCAGCCAAAAATATTACAAAATTGGAAGGAAACACTGAAACAACACAAGATATACATACAGATTTTAAACAACATATCTGTTAAGGATACAGCATTTAGCAGACATTTTTTGAGTATGCTCAAAACTTTGCACTACATTCTTTATTGTAATAACTAATTTGTTATCCCACAATAGAACACAGAAAACTAATCAGATATTTAAACTGAGAACAGTAACTATAACTTCATCAAAGGATTCAGAGACTCTGAAGAAATCTGTGCGCAAGAAACAAGGCTGAAATCAATACTAGAAGCCCATGATTTTTTTGGGACATCAGGCGACATTAAAAACAGGATTATGTCATGGAGGTCACTCCATGGGCTCAGGAATATGTTCAGGAATCACTGTCTGTGAATACAATTTGCTGTGCCAGCCACAAATGCAGGTTAGAACTCTATTGTGCAAAGCAGAAGGCATATTGTTAGCCTAATAGCATAATTGCCTAAGTTATATTTTGGTCAAAAATTAGATATCTAGCTAAAGGAATCTCAACTATTAGCAGAGTAGAATTAGGTAGGTATATCAAAATATGACTTAGGCAATTATACTATTAGGCTGACAATATGTAACATGATCCAGAAACACAGCTGTCTTCTTTGGGCTAAAGCTCATTTAAAATGGACAGAGGCAAAGTGGAAAACTGTTCTGTGGTCAGACAAATCAACATATGAAATTATTTTTGGAAAACATGGACACTGCATCCTCCAAACTAAAGAGGAGAGAGAACAGCCGGCTTGTTATGGGCACTCAGTTCAAACGCTTGTTTTTCTGATGATACTGCATCAGAGAAACAGCATACTGCAACCAGTACAAGAGCATGACTTTGTAGTAGAAGAGCCCAGGTGGTGAACTGGTCTGCTGTCCAGACCAGTTCGAAACATTTGGCTCATCATGAAAGAATAAATATGGCAAAGAAGACCCAGGACTGTTGTGCTGCTAGAATCCTCTATCAGACAAGAATGGGACAACATTCCTCTCCTTTAAGTCCAGCAGCTGCTCTCTTCAGTTCCCGTACAGTTACAGACTGTTGTGCTAACTTTTTTGGAAGGAATTGCTGGCATCAAATTTAAAATAAGCCAGTATTTTTCTTAAAATGGCACATTTCGCAGTTTCTACTTTTGACATATTTTCTAGTATAAACAAGAAGAGCGCAAACTCCGCCAAGGCAGCTCACTCTCTAGGCAGTATTTGTTTTTAAAGGAATAGTATTGTATTGTGTACATACTCATTTTGTTTCCTTGGTTCTTTTTAAATGTACTGCTTGTTTTATTTTATTTTCTTTGCTTGCAGTTTTTACTACACTACAGGGTTTCATTTATTTTTTATATTTATATCGATATAGTACATTTGTAGCATTCGTTTCATTGTTTTGTCAAATTTGTTCAAATGTTTAGTCATAGTGAGTGAAAAAAGGTTTTTATCAGAAGTTTAGTTTGTTATTCAAAAAGAATGAGAAACATAAATTTAAATAGCTCTATATATCATTATTATCACTTTGACTTTGAGATTCATTCATTAAGTTGACCTTGAAGATCTTGATGGACGCAAGCCAAATTTCAGTGGATTGGTAAGATGATCTATTTTTGATCTGAATGCATCCAAAATTTTTTGCTATCATGTTTACAGACAGAATGACATGCACACACGCAAATGCTAATAAAACATAACCTCCTTGGAGGAGGTAATAAAATATGCTCTATTAAAAATGGAATATGGGTTTCTAAGATTTGCAAATTATTGCATTCTATTCATATTTACATTTTACACAGTTTCCTAACTTTTTTTTTGGAATTGGGCTTGAATGTTTGACCTAGGGTACACACACCTTTCTGTAAGACACTGGCATTGCTTCCTTACCATTGTAGCTGTCCACTGTCACGGTACCAATGCTCGTAGGTTCAGGGAAGCGAATGATGAACTCTTGAGGAAACATCCCGGTGGACATCCAAAATGTTTCAGTATTTCTGAGTGAAAATGAGTACAGACAAACATCACATTTTATCATTGATCTGATCTGTTTAAATTCCAATATGACATAAACTTTTGTTGTATAGACATACAGTATTGTGCAGAAAGTTTTGAGCATCCCTCATTTCTTTATATTTTGATTCCAAGGACCTGAACTTTCATGTAATTTTTTTTAAGTGGTCTTAAGCAATAGTTTTATCTGAATGTCTTTCTAAATTTTTTTCTTTGGACATCCCATTTCTTTGGCCACTTGCACTTTTCTGCAGTGTAGTCCTTGTATCTGACTATTTTTAGAGGAACGCATCACATGAATCAATAAATCATTAAGAAGGCGCCTAATTCAAGGGATGAACCAGTGTTGTCTCTACATACAACAGCTAGTTTAGCAAAGAACCAATTTCAACTTGTATCTTTAGGCACTTTATTCGTAGCAGCCTGTAGCAAAAACACATCATTTGTTATGAATATATGAAAAATGCCATAGATAAAACAGTTTGTCTACAGCTGTCTGTAAAGCATGTTGGACACTCTGTCATGGCTTGAGGCTGCATTTCATCCAGTGGTGTTTGAGATCTTGTCAAAACTTATTTATGAATGCAGAAAAGTACGATCAGGTTTTGATCCACCATGCAACGCAATCTGCAAAGTGTCTGATTGGCAACACCTTCATTGTTTAGCATGACAGTGATCCCAAACACACTGCCAGTGCAGTGAAAGCATACCTGGATAGAAAAACACATCTGTTTTGCCTAATAATCTGACTGTTCATTTATGTTTGCACGTTTCAATAAATCAGTGAACCTATTTCCCATTTTCCTAGCAAATAAAAGGAAATAAAGGGTAGCTAAATGCGTTTGCGTTTGCACAAGCTGAGAAAACCACAGCTGCAGAACCAGCACTCACCCGTCGATGATGTTTTCTGGTGGGTGATTCTCATCGCTGGATGCAGCGAGGACAACTTTCGCACCCAAAGAAGTTAAAGAGGACTCAATCATCGCAAAGGTTATAGTCTCCAGAGCTTTCTGGTCCAAGAAAATAACACCTTTTTTTTCTGTATCAGTACACAACAAATGTTTTGTTTAGAGATACCGAAGAGGGGAACTCGTCAGCTGGCGTTGCCAAGCCAACCGCTGTGTCGCATGATATAGACGTCGCGATATTGTACGTCACAATTTCCGACGCACGCTGCTAGTTTGTTGTTTAGAAATTAGCGGCTAGCAGTGAATGCAGCACTTGTTCACATGGCGAACGGATGCAGCGAAGTGCTTTTTAAGCGCGGAACTGGACAGGCGAGTTATAATGCACTATAAAGCATAAGAACATGATAGATATGAATCTTTTACGCTATTTGTACATTTGTTTTGAGGCGGTGAACTATGAAGCTAAAAGCTACAAACCAACGCTGAGTTAGGCTAAGTTGGAGTTTAAAAAATGTGTAGAAAGTAGAACCGGAAATACACAATATAGCAGATGTTCTTCATTTAATAAAAAATATTTCAAGTAACTTTACAAAGTTGTTTCACGTTGAGTTGTAGCAGTGCACAGGAGACAGAGGTGTAGTGTAAATTAAGCCTAAAATCTTTTTGTATCCTGTCTCTGTGTTTGGATGCACTGATTGTGAAATACCTGATTAGGATTGTGGAGTTAGGGGTACTATAAAAGCCAACACGATAATGTGCTTTATTTGTGTGTGTGTGTGTGTGTGTGGGTCATTTACCCCCGTTTTCCCCTGGAAGCAAAGAGATTAGCTATTAATGATAAATGGACTACTTTAGAGTTTTTCAACTCTTCATCACACTATCTTTTAACATTTAATAAGCTATTGTGACACAAGAAATAAATATCAGCAAATTCCATCGGTGAATGCCATCTGATTTACTGGTATTTTTTTTTTAAACTACCTAAGGTTCTAAGTCTAAATTTGTTGTTTTCCAGAGTGATGATTCAGACGTATGGGATGACACTGCACTGATAAAGGCTTATGACAAGGCAGTTGCATCTTTCAAGGTAAAATGGCATCTTTGCAGTATCTGAATATGAAATGTGGATATTTGCTGCCTAAGCATTTCTTCTTGCATTGTATGTTAGACTGCCCTTAAAGGTGAAGATGAGCCACAAGCCTCCAAGAAAAACCAACCAGCAAAGAAACGCAAGAACAACAAAAAAAACCAAAGCAGGAAAAGAAACAATGCTCCACCAGACAAAGAGGTGAACAGCTGGAAGTAATGATACAAATACATATGGAGGAGAAACAGTTTAGAGTTGAAAATTCTTATGTTTGATGTCTGTGACAACTTTGTTCAGTGATCTAAATTTGCCTTTCATCAACAGTTGTGTTCAGAAGTTTACATACTTGTATGAATGTCATGATAATTTGGATCTTTTAAGGATTTCTTTGAACCGTTCTTCTTCCAGGTGGAATGATTGTACAGCATACATATTTAATGATGTTAAAAAACAAGATTTGGGTGCACAGGTTTGAATTTATTTGGGATTTTCTCTAATCTGCACAGGGTCAAAAAGTATACATGCTCAAATATATACATACACTTAAGTCTTTTGATAAGTGGTGCTGAAGGTTTTAACTTGTCATTAATTCTCATTAGTAATCATGAGTGACAGTAACTGGTAGTTTGTCTTTGCGGGCGTAAAAATTTTAAAGGAAAATCCAAGAAACAAGGTGACGATTTAAGAAGGAGGATTGTAGATTGTACATACAGTCTTTCAAAACTAAGAACACTGCACCAGGTGTCAAAAGTGATAGTAGCATCATGCTTTGAGTCTGTTTTGCTGCCAGTGATACTGCTGCATTGCACAAAGTAGGTGGAATAGTGAAGGAGGAGGACTAACTCAAAATTATTCAACTTTACCTCAAATCAACAGCTAGAAAAAGCCCTAAATTATCATGACAGTCATGCTGTTGGGTGTATGTATACTTGTCACCACAACTGTACCCTTTTGGTAATTCTGAGACAATGCACCAATGCATCATTTTAATTATAGGTTATGTTGTGTCACAGTGGCAGGTTGGGGACTCATGCAGGGCTTACTGGTCAGAGGATGGCCAGCTCTATGCAGCCACCATCACCTCTATAGACAACAAGAAAGGCACTTGTATAGTTGTTTATACAGGCTATGGCAACGAGGAGGAGCAGAATCTTCAAGACCTGCTGTCAGAGTTTTCTGAGGGTGATGAGGAATCAAATACCAAGGTAAATTAGTGCATATAAATAAATTAGAAGTACAACAATACAATAAACAATTTACTCACTGGACAATGGTACTATTGTTCCCTGATACAATTTTGACATAGGTTTGTCTTTATTCAGATATCCACACCATAAATGGTAAAAAGAACATTGTGAGTAAATCAGGATTAGATAATTGCCAAGTTATCCATTTTCATTTCAGGTTTTTATTTGGCCACAATTTAATGAATCTAACAGTCTGAATTTGACACTTAAAGTCAAAGACAAAGTGAGATGAATTTTAATTACTGCACATAATATTCATCAAATGGTGAGTTGTGGAAATCACTGAAGATAACAGATTACTTTCTAAGTCTATTAAAACTTAGAATATGTGTGATAATCTGTCTCTTTTTTCATTTGCCTGAATCATTTTTATTACTTCCCAAACAATTCCAGATATGTTTATGGAATTTCACAACGGTATAAAAGATGAGAGAAAGATTAAAGGGTTAAATCTTTGCAATCTTTAGGGGCATGAAGCAGAATCATCAACAGAGGAGAGTGACAGGTCAGCCACTCCAAACCAGCACAGTCAGTCACACAATAAGTCCCACAAGTCCAAGGTTCACAAAGAATCACCTCCTATGTGGGCTCCCGGTTTTCCTGGATTTCCCCCAGGACCGCCTCCAGTGCATGCTTTCAGACAGGTAAGAAGAAAGGCTTTTTAGAGAGCTCAGTTCTTTATTAGTCTGCCAACAAAATTAACTTGTAACAAGCTACTTTGATACATATTATTCCTCCTTTTTATTTTTTATTTTTTGATTAAAGGATGTTCAACTTTATACAGTCTGAGAAGGTTTAGTCTTTCAGTCAGTAAGATAAAACATAAGCATTAATTGTTTAGAATGTAAAGAACAGTGATAGAATATAAACGAGAGCTTGCATTTATCGCAGAAGGACTAGGCTGCAGTAAATTCAAGTGGAATTTTCCTTAATAGGCCACAATCTTTATGTGGACCAACCTATAAAGAGCACCAAATATTTTGTTTTAAAAATAATGTATATTATCTGAAGCATTCCTTCCTTGAGCCTTCACACCCTCTCTGTTCAAGTTAAATGCTTACATGGACTCATGGATATGAATGTAAGACCCATTATAGACATGAATATATAGCTTTTAGTATTTTCTTGGAACTGCTGGGGTATAATACTTGTATATCATACATTTTTTCCTAGCAAAAAAGTTGAGCACAAGTTCTAATTCATCTTGGACCTAAAATCAACAAAGATTTAAAATATATATATATATATATATACACACACACACAGCTCAGAACAAAATTTGGTCAAATGTCCCTAAGCATGTTTGCACCATGTCCACACACTTTAGGTGGCCTTCAGCAAGCTTCTGGCATAGTTATGGTTTTCTGGCAAAGATCTGATTCCTAAGTACACGCCACATTTTTTATACACGTTTGGGAAAGCTATTTCAAATGCCTTAATTTGGCTTTTCCAGCTCAACTGTATTAACAGTGGATTTATGTATAATCACCACCTCTTCCTCTAGCTCCCAGGCCTAACAACTTTTCTTATGAAAAATCAATGCAGTCATTTTGCCCCACAGAACATTTGTAGCCCAGCGTGGTAGTAAGATTACAATCTGTTGATTTCAAGCCTTTTGCCTTTTATCTTGCATCAGGGGAGCAGCAGGCGATCTGGTAGTCACGGACCTATACCCCCTCCTTGGCCTCCTATGATGCCTTTTGGACCACCAGTGAGTTTGGATCAAGTTTTACCTTAATAAAAAGCAAAAGTTCAAGCAGTCAACTTTTTTAGCTCTGCTGTCAGCAACAAACAATTTTAAAATTTGAAGATACACCACGTTCCAAATTATTACATAAATTGACTTTAAGTGTTAGATATTTCATTTTGTGCTTTTCAGTTAAACTCTTGAATGGTATTGTGTCTCAGTGCTCTTTGGGTCACTGGCATTAATCTCAGACATCTGAGTTTGCCAGGTGTGCTCAATTAAAGGAAAACTACTTTTTTTTTTTTTAATATATATAAAGGACATTCCTCATTATTAAGCAGGCCACAGGTTTCAATCAATATGGGAATGGAAAAGGATCTTTCTGCTGCCAAAAAGCATCAAATAGTGAAAACATTAGATATTTCACAAAAACTTAAGTGTAGTCATTGTATTGTAAAGAGAGTTGTGGCTGATTCAGAGCACAGATGGGTTTGTGCAGATAAAGGTATAATGACGAAGATTTCTGCCAGACAAATTCATCTGCTTCACACATAAACTGCTAAAATGCCACTACAAAGCAACAAACAGGTATTTGAAGCTGCTGGGGACTTTGGAGTCCCATAAACCTCAAGGTGTAGGATTCCCTAGAGGCTTGCAGTTGTGCATAAACCTACTGTTTGGCCACCCCTAACCAATGTGCAGAAGCAGAAAAAGTTGCAGTGGGCCCAGGCATATATGAAGACTAATTTTCAAACAGAGTTGTTTACCAATTAGTGCCCTGCAACCCAGAATGGTCGAGATGGAAGGAGTAGTGGATGGCCACCATGTCTCAACACTGCTGCAACATCAGCAAGGAGGTGGCGGAGTCATGTTTTGGGTTAGAATCATGGGGAAAGATCTGCTATGCCCCTTTAGGGTCTCTGAAGGTGTGAAAATTACCTTGTCAAGGTAAAGAGTTTCTGGCCACTTTTTTCCATGGTACAAAAAGAAGAACTGTGCCTTCTGTCTCCAAATCCTTTTCATGCGTGACAACAATGTGCCATCTCATGCTGCAAAGAATACCTCTGTGTCATTTGCTGCTTTAGGCATAAAAAGAGAGAAATTCACGGTGTGGTCCCCACTCCTCCCTGACCTCAACCCGATTGAGACCTTTTGGAGTATCTTCAAACAAAAGATCTGAGGGTGGGAGGCAGTTCACATCAAAACAGCAGCTCTGTGAGGCTGTTTTGATATCCTGTAAAGAAATTCAAGCTGAAACTCTCTAAAAATTCACAAGTTTAATAGTTTCAAGAATTGTTAATGCAATATCAAAGTAGCGGTCCTGTTAACATGTAACCTGGCCTGTTAAAGTGTTTTTGATTGAAATAGCTTTTGATTTCACTAAATGTGAACACCCAATGCTACAACCTCGAAAATGTTTTGGAAACTGTTGTGCATAAGAATTTGGAGCAGTGCATTTTGAGTTTGTTTTTTTTGTTTTGAAAAAAATATCATTGGGAGGTATGTTCAGTAAAATTTAATTTATGTTCTTACAGTTGATGACTTGAAAATATAAAGACTGTCATTTGCATCGAACATTTAGAAAAATCAGAGAAAAATGTCATTGGCATGTGTAATTGGAATGTGGTGTAAACAGTACATTCATGTTTAACTTCAGTGGTTACTTCTACTTTATTTATTGGCTGAATCTTTTGAGCTTGCTACATGTTGGCAAATCTTGACAAAATGCTGCAGGTGAATTTCTGATTTTTTACTTTATATTTTTTTATGAAACTTGCCATGAGTGTTCATTGGCAAAATTCTACAAAATGTTGGAGATGGAGTTTGACTTATTACAATTTTTAAGAATTTTTGAAATTTTCAAGGAAACTGTAGATTGATTTTTAACATTAATCACTACTCCCTTATTTTGTTGGCCAATTCTTTTGAGACTTTGTATGAGTATTAATTGGGCAACGGTCTACAGAATGTTCTTCACAGATTTTCGGATTTTCAAAATTCTTTAAGAAATACTGTACATTGAGGTTTAATGTCAGTTATTAAACGTCAATGACATCACAGGGTCTAACAAATGAAATCATTGAACCCGAACAACTGTGTTCTGAACACCGTCACTATGCTGTTGATGTCTCCACCTTAGATGGTTCCTCCACCACCACCACCTATGAGCCCCGACATGGTGGATGATGAGGCCTTGGGTGCTATGCTCATCTCCTGGTACATGAGTGGATATCACACAGGATACTACCTGGTACGTACACAGAGCAGAGCTGGATTATTAGGGGTGTAAAAGGGATTTAGAGCTTTTACAGATTCAGTCTTTTGTTATGTTGTAAAGAACAGTCACTGCATATGTGTAAGAGTCATTTTTGTAAAGGAATATCTTTGGGGGTTTATTGTGTTTTTATATAGGGGCTGAAACAAGGACGCAAAGAAGCTTCCAACTGGACAAAACAGCACAAATGAAGCGGCTGGCGCCCTGCTCGTTGTTTTTTCTGTTGATATGACTTCATGGAAGAAAGTTTTGTATTCTTTGTAAATAGATGAAATAAAGACTGAGAACACAGCAGGTAACTGTTTTTGCATTTCGTTTTTTAATGCTAGAAAAGACATGTTTTAAAATGATTCTTGTGCATTGTATTTATTTAATAATGACCATTTTATCACTTATAAAAAATATATTTTCCAATTTATTTTACAAAGGGGCAAAAAAAAAAAGATTACTGGATATTAGCCATGCTTGTGCATGTGATGAACTCAGTGGCATATGGTTGTAATGGCAACTATTGTCCAGTAGAAGTCAGACTAGTGTAATGCATTTATAGGGAAATGTGGCACAAATACATAATAGGCTGGTTTTTAATCCTGTATAAAATCACAGCCATAAAAAGGAGCCTTTTCTGCATCCTTTAGTCTTTATACTGTGTACTTGCCATGCTTAGAATTCAATTGCAAGCCAGACTTCAGTCCCGCTTTAGTCCCTCTGGTGATTTCCACACTGTTAATTCAGAGAATCGTTCCAATATGTTCCTTGGACTCGAGCTCAGAGTTTTCCCCGAGGTGTTCCCTCATCGACAACCCAATATAGAATCACATCCATCATAATCTTTTTCAGCTTGCATCACATAGATACATATTTCAGGGTGATAGAAGGCACAGTTTCATCAGCCGACAGTACTGCAGTGAACCAGCCGTGCAGATAAAGATTGATTAATAAAAGTACTGAGACATTAGGACCACTGACAAATACAGACAAATTGAAGGAAAAAAACCTGTGCCGGCGTCATGGTTTGGATCAATACAAAGTCAGATGCTATGGGCCTTGACCATCACCCAATTAAAACCTATAGAAGATTTTGGACCCGTGTCAGCGCTCTCCAACAGCATCGACATCAAATGAGGGAATGCCTAAAAGGTCGAGGTTTCAGAGACTGGCAGAATCCCGGCCAAGGACTGAAGCAGTTCTAATACAATGTTGTTAATTTGTCTTTTTTTCTTTGAGTGCCTTTTAAACAGGACAAATTCTTTGGGAGATCAAAAAGAAAATATTTTCAGAAAGAGCACCTCAATTTCAGAACTGCATGTTGCCACAAATTAGGTGTGTTACCTTCCCGACTAATATTTTTTGTAATGACAACTTTAGGTCTGCTCGCCCCTTTCTTTCCTATGTCCTAAAAACTATGCTGGAATGTTTGAAGTTCAGTAGTGCAGGAACAGAGGAGGAAATATGGCAATGGTTGCAGATACTGTGTGCAAGTTTATATTTAGAACATAGAAAACCACATGCAATTACAGTGGCAACAGCCACAATCATGCTGCTGAGCCTGTAGTGCTTTCATTTCATGAACATATTTCCTATATTTCCTCTACTTTATTTTCTCATTCTTTCTGAAGTGGTGAGCAATTTGTGTGTGTCTGAGCGCGAGAGGGTTCAACAGAATATGGTTTTGTGATAGGTTGTAACAGCACGATTGTCTCCTGTTTTTTAATACCATGTGATCTTCCTCCAGCTGCTCCATAGCCATTGCTTGACAGAAGAGCAGTCTCTTTGTTTGTGTACTGTCTGTGGTCGGCGTTTTATTGCCCACTGTGACTGCCAGTGTTTACTGCCGTATTTGATTCTCACTGCAGCAGTCAGTTTTTGTTTTTTGCCATTTTGCATGCATGCGCGGGGGCAAAAGAGAGAAAATGGGAGAAGAAAGAGGGATGGTAACAGGAGAAAATGTAGTTTGTGGGATTTACAAATAGAATATGCACTATAAATGAGGGGTGATAAACCAGACATATCTTTTCCCCACAGATGGGTTTAAAATCTGCCACGGAGAGGCGTGCACATAAGCCCATTGCTTGCCTGACTCTGCAGCAAACTGAGCTGCCCAAAGGGCTCAGTGGAGACCAGTGAGGAGTTGAAAGGGGGTCAGACCTTGCTTGGGAAAGCACCGCTCCCCTCTGTGACTGTCTACCCCCTACTGACCAGAACTACATGAGGCATGTAAACATAATCTGCATTTCACATAGATCCTTCTAGGAAACAGACAGACATCCAAGTGAGATCATATTGCTGCATGAGTTACAGCGCCTTTAGCTATTTACCCAAGCTCCCAACATCAACAAACAACCTGCTTTTAGATAAGAGACTTTGGGGGATTTTAGAGAAACAGGAGCTGTGCAAAACTCCTTTTCCTTTTTCTACAAAGATAGAGCATCAAGCATTCACTGCAGTCAACATTACATGTTGGAAATTGTGGCATTAACACCAAAAGCAAGAAAGTGTTTATAAATGTCCACTATTCTAAATAATTAGTAAGAATCTGCTCTAGATGCTAAAAGCACAGATTTCTGTGAGAACCAGCACCAACCTGAGTAATGTTGCTGAAACAGTGTTTGAAAAGCAGCTGTATTTACATATTTTCTAGTTTCAGAGAATGTAAACAAGCGTCTGCAAACAATCACAAAATTAATGTTTTATTATCAGCAGAGAGACAAGTGTTTATGATTCAGAGAGACGCGTATAAACAAAAAAAAGGCAGCAAACTGCAATACTGAGATGCCTGCCTGTGAACTTTTCAAATTAATTACATATTGTATATTAAAGCAGTTATGCTGCGAATAAGAGGGGAAATCACAGGGAGCAGTAGCGCTGTTCTCCTAAAACTTTGGTTCACTGCACTGATTTCCAGCCTGAGGCTTTTTAGCTTTACATGACTTTTTGAGCATCTCAGATTTTTCTTCTTCTTCTTTTTTTTTTTTTTTTTTTTTTTTTTTTTTTTTTTTTTTTTTTTTTTTCTTGTTTGGTTTTTTTTTTTTTTTTTTTTTTGGGGGGTGTTTTCCGTTGTTTTTTTTTTTTTTTTTCTTTTTTTTTTCCTTCTGTCTTTT
>VUQK01011332.1:0-31820 GCA_015106715.1 Bujurquina vittata
TTCTATTGTTGTACCCTTTACAAAATTATTTTTCTGGATCTTTGATATGATAGACAGGTTGGAGTAACTGTACAATAGTTAGAATATTGCTATTTCTTTAATTGTAACCTGCACATTTAAATAAAAACATTGTGTGAATGATTATCACAATCAGTCTCCTTGTCCAATATTTGACAAATGCCTGTTATAGAATATGTGCTATCTAGCAAGAGATCCTGAAGGAGAATGTCAGACCATCTGTTCGTGTACTCAAGGTGAAACGTACTTGGGTTCTGCAGCAGGACAATGATCCTAAACACACCAGCAAGTCCACCACTGAATGGCTAAAGAAAAACAACATGAAGACTTTGGAGTGGCCTAGCCAAAGTCCGGACCTGAATCCTATTGAAATGTTGTGGTATGACCTTAAAAAAGCAGTTCATGCTCCAAAACACTCTAATATAACTGAATTAGGTCAATTCTCCAAAGATGACAATTCAGCTCCAAGCATTCACAGTAGCATTTCCTCCAGGAAATGCTTTTTTCTAGTTATTATTTGCTCTTATCTTACTTTTGTAAATAAACTAATAATCGACATCACAATCTGTCTTCTATCCCCTCTGTCTCAAACAGTCTTAAACCGGTTTGTAATGAAGCTAACCCCACGCTGACATATTGATGCATTTTATGGCTGCAACAACTGCTCAGGGGGTTATTTTTTATTATCACTCTAAATACAAGTTACAAAGTGATGTCCTGTGCTTTGATTGTGACGGTGATGGCAGTTATGATTATGGATGAACTAATAACTGCGACTGTGTTAATATTTCACCAAGTGCAAAATTACAGCTAATAACACACGCCTGTAGATCTCATCAGATAAGATTTACCTAATTAAATAAACCGTAAGAATTACAGGTCACAAACGGTACCACAGATTCTGCTGTGGGCTCAGTGTTTGGTGATTGTTCCTGAGTTTTGGTTCATGTATTGATTGTTTTGTAGTAAAGTTGTACAGGGTTCAATTTCTGTCTTGATCCTGTTTATCTCATTGTTTTTTACCTGTTAATCGCTTTCACCTGTCCCCGTCCCCTCTTTTTCCTAATCCCCTGTTGTTTATGTTCACCTGTGTGCTGCCTTGCCATGCCTCCAGTGGATCTGTTTCACCTGTTGGATTTAATCTGGATTATCTATCAGCAATTAAACCACACCTTCTGTGGTTAAACCTCACTGTAGGCTGTGTTCAGCCTACGGTGTTCTGCATTTTTCCACTTATTCCTTACTTTTCCACCTCAATTCCTTTTATCTTCTTTCCCCGTCACACACTGGCTCTCGTGTCCCTTTGTCACTTTCGGACTATATTCCATTTCACACACTTTTTCACTTTCACATAGGCAGCAGTTGTGGTAGGAGGAATCTATATTAGAATAACCAGTAACCTTTTTTATATGTAAATTTAAGAGTACCTGACTGAAGGTCTAACCTTGTTTTTGTTTTCTCTCCAGTCTGAGGAAAGGACAAGTTTAGTTTAGTCCTCTAATGCTTTGTATATTCCAGCTGCGTGATGCATCTCGTTTATAATTTGAAGGCAAAAACACTCCTGCAAAGGTTAAATCTGAGCAACCTTGATTATAGCACCTCCATCAAGCCTCTTCAGCCCTCCACATGCATTAAGGAATGATGATATCGTTCAACGTGATATCCTGAGATTGATTTCTGAGTCACAGGAAGGACAGAGCAGAAATAAGAAAAACCTAATGTGCTGTCTTCCCATTTACATTCACAACTGAAGTTAATTTGAAGTTGGAAAAATAAGCCTTGATACACTAAATCATAATTTGGTGGTTAATTCCTTTCATGGACTTTGACAGGATGAACATGATGATGATGGCAAACTTTACCTCTGAGCCACCCCAATTAACACACATCAAGACAAACTGAAGAAAAACTGTTAAGCTCGTTTGTTTTAAGCTCCGGATCATCACAAGAAACTTTAGGAATGAAATACAGTGGTGGGAGGAAAAAGAAAACTTATAGATTTATTAAAATGGAAAGTTAGACAATGAAAAATGACTCAGAAAATGGGAAAACGATTGAGATTAACACTAAATAAAATGAATTTTTATTGGACTATGGGTTTTTAAATACAACTGAAACATCAGGTACACACACAAACAAGAGTCTTTATGTCGGGTTAAATAGTAGGTGCATATATTGCATTCAGTGTGCATAAATATGCACAGTACCACCTAACGATGTATGTTTTCAACTTTTAAAAAATATTTTGTATTTAACTTTCAGGTGTTTTGTTTTTATTTATTTTGACCACTCTTTTTTTTTAATAAATGTCTTGTAATCTGGGATTAGTTAGGGTGGGAAAAGAGAGAGAGAAAAAAGGTTTAAATATACAATAACCCGATTTTTTTTAATGTAAATTCAACAAAATCATTTTTTTCATTTTATTCAAAAAAAGACTTCAGACCTCACCTAATAAAATATTTGCATTAAGACCGCGGTTCAGTCTGCAGATCTATGCAGTTTTAGGACAATCCCGTAGGTGGCAGCATTGGTCAGCGCAAACACTGGAAAAGTTGTGTTTTGAGTGGCAATAGGAAGGAAGGAAAAATACAAACACAATTGTCTTCTTATTGCTTTCTGCTCCCTAAAAACTGTTCCAGACGGGAGGTGTGGTACTCTAGGCTGTAACTTAATAAGACAGAAAAGTTCTCTGAGTGGTGTGATCACCCAGAAAGCAAATATTAACTCAATTAATTTGTGTACCGTTTGTCTCTGTCTGTACGGGTGAAATTTGCTGGCTCTTTGAGCGTCTTTTATTGTACGCTTTCCATGGGGAGGGTGCAAACTGTCTTTGTGTCCTCAGCGTTTCAAATGGTCCTCATAACCTGCAACAAACTCTTCTTCAAGCAAACTGTTGCTTTGTGAGAGCAAAACGTATCCATGCCTTCTACTGTGGAACCGGCTGCCCAGGATTCAGGAGACAGACAGGCTCTCTATACTTTTAAGATCAGGGTTCAAACTTTCCTTTCTGATGAAGCTTATAGTGAGAGCTGGATCAGGTGACTCTGAACCATCATTTAGTCCTGCTGCTTTGGCCGAATTCAAATCCAGTCCACTTGTAGCTGCTCAAAGGTCTCTGAAGCAAGCTTTGGGTTGTCCTCACCTTTCTGTGATAGAATCAGAAACTTGCAGCATTTTAGGCGATTTATACCACTGTCAGATGAGTGTACAGTACCATGCAAAAGTCTGAAGTCACCCCTCATTTTTTAAAATGTTGCTTCCTTAAAATGCTGCTTGATGTGATCTTGAGTAATAGTGCTCTAGGCTTTCTGAAGGTCTTTCAGTCTTTTTTCTTTGGACATTGGATGCTTTTTCACTCATTTTCAGTCCAGTCCTTGCACCAGACCATTTACAGAGGAATGTTTTCTTTTTCTTTTAGGAATCATTCAACTGTACAAAAGGGACAAAACTCAACTGATGAACCACTATTGTTTACAACAGAAAACTAAGCAAAGAACCAACTTAAAATTGTATCTTTAGCCTCTTTGTTAATAGCAGCCAGTCAAAAAAAGCTTGGGATATCTCAGCATGTTGTGCAGTGTGTTCAGTTTGAGAGAACTGGACAAGTGGAGGACAAAAAGAGGAAGTGGAAGGCCTAAAAAACTGTCTAATCCAGCAAAGATCATCTGGCCTTTCAACTGATCCATCTACAGCCAGTCCAGGCCTCAACATCATTGAAGCAGTTTGGGATTGTCTCGGCAGATAATGGAATAAAATGCAGCCAACATTAAAAGAATAACTTTGAATATCCTTCAAGAACCCCGGAGAACTATTTCCTAAAGACTATTTAACTAAATTACAAGAAGGTTTGCCTAAGAGAGTTCAGGTTGTGTTGAAAAATAAAGGTGGGTAACCAAATACTCATTAGAACTCTATTTTTGACCTACACTGTATACTGTATTTCCATGTATGTTTGCAAATTTCAATAAATTGCTGCCCCTATTTCATAAAGTCACACTATTTTCTTCACATTCTGCTTTATGTTTTTAGACTATTTTTAAACACAGTAATTTGCATTGATTTATATTGATTCATGAGGTTATTTCATTTGAAAAGGCACTTAATGTGACAGAGGTTCCATACATGCTTTCAATCTGAGTGTGTAGGGAGTGGTTCGGAATTGGGCCACAGGCTAAAGCTGCATTTCTCCTGCACCCCTCATGCATTTATATGCCACTGTTGCATTCAGGGGCTGGCTGGGGTTGAAATTCAGCCCAGGAGTTTGGTTTGGAGAGGCTTCATTGGGTAAAAAACAAATTCTGATCACCTCCCAAACCTCCCGATGGCCACCGCACCCCTGGTTGCATGTCATTAACTTTTGCTCATCTCTGCTGTAGTCTCTCTAAGCTCCTCTTCTCTCTCTTCTTTTTACCCTCGCCCGCCAACCAGGTGAGGCATCATGCTGCCCCTTTCTCAGCCTGCTTCTGGTGGGCATCTTTTCCTGTTAAAAGGGAGTTCGTCCTCTCCACAGTTGCCAGCTTCTTGCTCAAAGTGCCAGCCGGAGTTCTTTAACACTGTAGTGTCTTTACCTTTAAATATGAACCACCTTGAGATGACTGAATGAGTCCTACCCTTAAGCATGGCACACACTAGTGTGGGGTGTTTAAACACGTTTTTACATCATAAGATCCTTTAAAAGCAGTCTTTCTGCCTCTTTATGTACTTTGGAGTGGCCTTCAGCTAAATTATGTTGTCATATTTGAACGCGGCGTGTGATTTGCCTGAATTATGTAATTGAGAAATTAGAACAATAATATCCCACCTTCATACCAAACACCCTCAGACCGCAACACAGTTTTCTCTCTCCCCTCCGGAAGCCCTTCTGGGCTCGGATTGGCTGGAACGAAGGGGGCGTATGAATAAACAAGAGTTTCGAGCGTTTTCATTGGTCGCTGTCACGTCGCTCGGACTGTTGCCTGGCGATGGGCTTGGAGGTTGTCAGCCGCACGATCCAGTTACTGTAGCTGCCTGCTGCAATGAAAATATCGTCGTTGGTGGGTGGATATATTTATATGAGCCTGTTTCCATCATTCCCCCCGAAAACAGTGACTGAGTGAGTATTGTCTTTTGTCTTTACTCGGATAACACTTAACCTCCGAAGGTGACGCGGATTTCTGATGTGATAAGGCAGGCGTGAGGTTTGTTTTGCATGTTTTGTGAATCAGCTGGCTCAACAATAACTGAAAAGCTGTTAATTTGTGTTAAGTTGGCTTCATATGTTTGACTTGCTGGGTTTGCTGCTGCTCTGCATTAAAAATGTGGGTGCTACATTCAGTCTGTGGGCAGTCATAGCTCTCTCTCTCACACACGTATATAAATATATATATATATACATACACACACACACACACATGCACACTTTAACACTTTAATGCACAGGCTACTGTTAAAAATGATGATTTGTGACAGCTACATTTCACCCTGGTAACTGTTAAGAATGTGAGAGGCTTGTTATAAGAAGCAACACCACAAATGAACGAATGCAGGTGAGATATTTGCATAAACAGCAGTAAATGTTTGACATTTTTTCCAACCATAATTCATCATTTTATCTTATATCTAAATTTCTTTCTATTGTTCTTTGACTAATTTTGTGTAGTTTGCCCCAAAAAGATCAAATTACTTCAAACCTGAGTGACATTGTTAGATGGATCCCTTATTTATCTATTTATTTATTTATTTATTTTGATTTCTTCTTGCAAATTCCCACCACTTTGTCTAATTTTAACAATCAAAAAGACATAATTCTATATTTCTACACAAGAAAATGATGCATTGATCACGTCAAGAGATTTTGGAGGTCCTGCATTTTCAATTCCACGCACCACGCATGAGTCACGCTGTTGATAGAGACAAAATATATGATCCACAGCTATGCACTGTGCATTCTTGATCATATTATCCTTCTAGGAGTGGGCCTGTTGGGTTAGTTGGCAAAAAAAATCTGCATGGGAAAAAACAATAGGCTGCATGCCACCCCATGTAGGCTGTGAGCTGAAAGGGACTGAAGGAAGCACAGAAGCACACACACCACTAAAAAATAAAAGGCATTTTCCATGAGGTGAAAAGTGTTTGAGTTTAGCCTACAGTTGAGGGTTTGCTGCTGAGTAAGATAAGGGACTAACAGACCACACAGCGATATTTGGTGTTCTGGGAGACTCAGTTTATTTTGGTGCCGAGGTTTTTGCATAGTGATGAGCAGCTCCTGTGCCCACAGCTCTGTAGGAGACTGCGAGTATGTGTATGTGTGTGTGCGTTTGTGTGTGTGCGTTTGTGTGTAGGCTATACAAGTCCTTGAGCTTTCCAGCTAGGAGAAGATGAAATGGAGAAAGTGGTATCTGGAGTCTTATCTGATTCAATAAAGAGTGTGTGGATCAGAGGATATCCTTTGATCACTGTGTGTGGTGCCCTCTCTAAAAGAAAGAGGAATTTGGTATTTTCACCATTATTTTCATTGGGTTTTCTAAACTGTTATATGACATCTTGTTATTTACTTAATTTATGCTGAGGAGACACTCCACTGATTTCACACATTCAGGTCCAGTTACTCGGTATGTGGAGTGCTGCACGGCCTATTAAAACACTCGTACAATGTCTTCTGTGGTTCTAAAGGAGCTTTGTCAAGTCTTGAGAAAACAACCCTTGTGATATGATCAGGTTATCTTTAGTAATGCCGAAGACTTCAATTAGCTGTCAGAAAGCCTGTGATTTAAAACTGTGGGTATAGCGATAGAAAAATGAGGGCATTTCATAGGCAAGAGAGGTCTAATGAAAGATTGTATTAAACTTCTTTCTGGGAATTTAAGGATCCTCCTTTTTTCTTTTAATAGGGATTAAAGGTTGGGACATCTCAGCCTCTGCTGCACCTATTTTGATCATTGTTCGTTCTAGTCAACCTTTCTCAAGTCCTCCTGCTTAATAAAAGGGAAATATACAAAGAGAATAGCCCTTTAACTAAAGGATTGTCAGTTTTGTGACATAAATGCACCTTTTTTCAAGCTTTAGCAGACACTTTGCATTTGGTATTGGCAGATTTTATTTTAAATCTGAGCTGGGGGGCTCTATATCTATCTTGATTTGCTGCATTGTTTTCCTGCAGGTGAAGACGAGGCACTGAAGGAGGCATGTGACGGATATTATGGCTTACAGCAGGCATTCGCCTCTCGGGAGCCGACAGCTGGCCGCCTCATGCCGTCCTGTAGCTGGGGCCCCGAGCCTGAGCGCCATGCACCTCACACAGCATACCTTTTGACTTCATGAAGATCCCTGACATTGGTGATGTAATGAATAAATTTGAAGTCCTTGGGATTGTGGGTGAAGGTAAGAGTGTTTATTTACTTGCTGAAAAGCCTGTTTTGTGTGTTTTTGTCAGTCTGCAGGAGACTGTGAGAGCCAGTCCAGTCTTGCCTTTCCTGGGTTTTTAGTTTATTGTTTTTATCCAATTTACCTGCACAACAAGCTCATCAAAAGCCTTACCTGTACAGTTTAGTTAGGTCAGTGGCATTTATTTTATATTTATTTATCAGAAAAAATTTAAAGTGACAAACTGAAGCTAGATGCTTTAGTCTGATTCATACTCTTGGCTTGTTTTCACATAAATTAAGCGGTGATTTGGGGGGATTTTATTTTGTTGTAGTAAATATCAGCGGGACATGGCTGTTTGATAGTTAAATTCCCCTGAAATGCTTCTCCTGGCTTTTCTTTTGCCTTGAGCTACTTGGTTGATAGAAAGTGGCAGCAGCCCTGAGGTGAGGCCACCCACTCGTCCCAGTTTTTACACCCTTACTCTTCTACACCCACATCTTAGAAGTTTTATAATGCGTGGCTGGAAGACACAGGGAAATCTCGGAAAGCTGCGTGCCTGTCCAGCGATGAGCCATTTTGGCAGGAAGTCATCACTTTTAGTGCCACATTAAACTGTAAAGTTGTAGAAGTTTTCCAGCTCGGCTCCCCCCTTTCCTGTCATTTCACAGTGCGCTCCACTTGATCACAGCATTATAGATTTTTCCTCAGTGATCCTGAGGTCAGTCAATTTTGTTAATGATTTAGTACTAAGTGCTAAGTGCATGCAGCTCACCCCAGCAATTAAAAATACACTGAATCTTGTTCCGTTTTCGCCAGCTCCTCATTCAAGGACAAAAATGAACAGGAGAAATAATTTTTCCATATTTTCGTACTTCAGGCAAGTTTTGCAGCTTTTTGAGTAACATTTTATGAGATTACGTAACATGGAAAATGATTAGGGATAGGGTAATGGGGTGGGGCTAAGGTGTCCAAACTTTAACTACAAAAATTTATAGTAATATCACACAAAAGAACTTGAACTGTCATGATACCAGGTTGGATACATCACAAACCTGTCCAGTATTGATTCTTGTGAAGTTAGTCAGTGGATTTGTCATTAGTGGAGGTTCTTGAACTGTGGGGCATGCAACCTCAGGCTGTCCAAGTAAAAATTATAAAGCCAAACTAAGATAAATTAATATGATGGATTTAGTGTAAATATACAAGATAAAAAAAATTGTGGAATATTTCATCTGTAGCAGCGGTGTTTGTGCTTTTTGTGCTCATTGGTGTCACCAAAATCAGATGCCTGCTGAACAACAATAAATATTTTAATCCAAGAACTTTAATTGAATTCAGATTATCCTATAAATTCTATTAATCATATCCTGTTTAAGTTTCTGTTGTTATGAATTAAAAACCAGAGGGGGTCATAGGGCGAGAGGCAGGGTACACCCTGCACAGGTCACCAGCCTGTCGCAGGGCTAACACAGAGAGACAGACTCACACTCACACCTATGGGCAATTTCGAATCACTAATTGCATGTCTTTGGACTGTGGGAGGAAACCGGAGTACCCGGAGAGAGCCCACACGGACATGGGGAGAACATGTAAACTCCACACAGAAAGACCCCAGCCTGCCGGTGGATACGGAAATCCAGACCTTCTAGTAGCTGTGAGGCAACAGTGCTAACCACCACGCCACCGGGCCTGTTCAGTGTCAACTTATAATGTGCAAAATCTATAAACACGAGGCATCTATTAAACATTTTCCTCGGAAAAAACTTGTTTAAGCTACTTTTGTGCCTGTGATTGTGGCGATTATGGTGTTTGCACAGCACCTCCTCATTAAATGTGTTGATTCAGTGTGCTGTATATCTATGTGTTTTATTACAAATGCAAAGTTTCTTACTCGCCATTGTCTTCTTTATTATTTGTGGTCCTTGCAGGAACCACAGAACATATAAAATAAAGGTGTAGCCATCATAATAGCACCCACTGGTTTTGGATTCTGCATTTTGAAGCCTCACTATCATTTTGCTAGAAGTTGCCATATTTGGACTTCACAAAATAAAAGAAAGCTCCAAAATGCATGTTCAACGGGTCAAGTTTAGCTTCTCAGATTAGACAAGTGGTATCAGACACTGATTGGCTTTAGCTTCCAATCAAGGTGGCCACAGCCTTAGTTCCTCTGGGTGGGTGAGTAATACAAACACTTGCCTGTCGTGCTGTTGTTATGAAGAGGGAAATGATCCACAAAGGTCAAAACGAATTTCTGTATCAGGCCTTAAACTGTTGATTCCTGCTGTAAAGTTGGGCATTTTAACACGTGAGTCTGTGGGGAATGAATTGCTTTTGGGGACATCCTCGAGTGGCCACTAAAAACTGCAGCTTTTGGCACTTCCACATTAGCTTCATTCTTCAGTCCCAGAGGGTGCCACTTGGTTTCTATCTAAAAACCGATGCTTCCAGCATAGCTGTACCCTCCCCTGTCTCAGCCCCGGCAGACACTAGCTATATATTCCTCCAAATGGTTGCTTTTTCATTTTGATAGATCTTTTTCACATTAGCAGCATAGTAGCTTAGTTGTTGCTGTTGTTGCCTTGCAGCAAGGAAATCCTGTGTTCAATCTCAGTCAGAGCCCTTCTTTGAGGAGTTTGCATGTTAGCCCATTGTTTGGGCAGCTTTCTCCTGTAATGAGGGGGGAAATCCTACTTTAGCGCTGGCTATACTTACTGCTAAAATTTTACCTTCCTGTTCCTGGTTAAAATAATATGTAAATCATGTTTTATCTGCTGCAGTTTGCGTTGTATTTGTTGCATTTTTAATCTGCTGTTTGTACGTTTGCTACCTTGTCAAGGTTTCTCTTGAAAAAGAGAGTTTAATCTAAACTTATAGAAATGATAACAGTAATAATAAAGTTAAAATTGTTGCCTATGGTAAAAAAATACATGCAAACTATTTGTTAAATTTGACAGATCCAGTTGTAGTTGATCTTTTTAAGTGTATATTCATTTGTTAGAGTCTGGTCTCTTATAGAGCGTAGATGACTTCTTGAAGCACTGATGTGCTCGTGAAGGAGCACAGATCTGTTCATCATACTGTATGCCTGCTCAGTCCAAGAATTCCTCTCGAACCCTCAGGGATGCATGTGTGTGACTGCCAGGGTCGATAACATCAGACCTACAGTAGCTTGCCAACACTTGTGTCCTACTTTCTGGACCACCTGTCCTTTTATAGGGGGGAGGATGTTTAGTTCATGTGAACATATAAGAAGCGCTGAAAAGGTTATTTAAAGTCCTTTTCACTTTGCAGCAGTGCACTGAAGTGAAACGGGCTCAAATCAATCGCTGAAAAAGTTGGAGCAATAGTCTTTGTTTATTTATGGCTGTAGATCATGTTGGCATGCTAATTACAGAGTTTCAAACGGAATTTGTGTTGTCGTTTTTATTATTTGCTGAAATAAATTCTACCTGAAAGTAAACAGTAGCTCTGAACAAATAATCGAGAAAAACTGAAATCAAGTTAATCCTACTCTTTGCTTCTGTTTCAGGTGCCTATGGTGTTGTTCTGAAGTGCCGACAAAAGGTAAGGGCCAATTTTTTAATGTTTCGTGTACTATACTATACTGTCCAAATGAACCACAAAGTTTTAAAGGGTAAGAGGTTTATATTTGTCAGCAAAGCTAACAATAAACCCTGAGTGTGCTTATTACTCTGTGTTGTAGAGCTCTGTTGTTTTCTGTTAAAAACACATAAATGAGTCACACTGTTGCACTTGGAGACTTGATTGCTCCTTACAGTGAACCGGGCTAGTGTTTTTTGGCTTAAGTCAAGCTTACATACTGTACACCACCGTAGTGCTGTAAATACTCACTAGAGCACAATGGATATAATTTATGGTCAGTTACCAAAAGTTGTGCTGCTTACAAAATACTACTAATACCCAACTGGTTTCTTTCTTGAAAAATTATATAAAATACATAACCTGCTATTGAAGTATGTCTCTAGCAGGAACTAGTGGACTTTTGCAAGATCTCGAAAAGTGCATGTTTTTTTCCCCATGTCTCCTGCGGGGTTCCGTAGGATAGTGCTAGTATGTAATATTCTGTGATAATGGTTGGTTTTAGCAATGCGACCATCATTTAAACATGTAATTACCTTAAAAGAAAACTCTAGGAGCAGTTTGAGATTATTATTTTTTAATCAGCTGAGCGAGGTGAATCAGTGGACGCCAAAAAAGCCAAGTCTCTGACCCTCTGGCTTACACCAATTTGCCTCTTTGAAAAAGAAAAACAGAGAAAACATAATTTTCTCCATGGTCAGGGCACCCGTTTAAAAACCTTCTTACATTTGATGGGTTTTGTTTGTTTGGAGCATTGATGAATCCCATTTGTGCAGGCTTTTGTTACATGGAGGTAGCACGCAGAGAGCAAAAGGGCTGTGAACTGCCAAAATTAAATCTTGATCCATAAACTGTATCCCTATCCCTATCCACTGAAGATTACTTAGTTTTGGGTTGTTTTTTTTTCTTTGAATATATTTGCATTCATAAAGATCTCCGCATTAAACATAAAGTCTGGACCTAGATCTGAGCAATATGATCAAAGGTCCCAAATCATTTGTTCAGTCATTGGACAATAGCTAATGGATTTCCAGACAGAGGTCCAGAGTCACCCTTCGGTTTCTTGCACTCTTTGTGGAATTTAATGACAATAACAAATCGATGTACCTTCGCCAAAGACATTATGTGGTTGGTTTGGTTTGTGTCTTTGTCTCACTAAACACATTACTCAAAAAGATATTAAGAGATTTGCATAGAAATCTATGCAGAGGTGGCACTTGGCCTAAAATAGATTTTTGGAGTCGATCTGGACTCTATAATACTGGACAACACTGGACATTTCATGTCTTGTTTTCCCAAATATACATCCTATTAAAATGAGAAGTATATCCGATCCAGGGCCTCGATTCATCCATGTTTTTGAGGCAGAGGTGTGCATTTTCAGACCACTGTTGTTTGTAAAGCAGCAGCCTTGTTCTTTGAGTGTAGTGGTCAGAGGTTAATGCTTTGTTTGCCTAATAAAAGAGATCAAGGCTATCTGACATCAGGGTTTTGCTTGTTGGAGGTTAAAAAAGACCTACAGAAGCCCAGTGAACATCAGATATGGACTGTGGCGTGTATGAAGCAAGTGGTCCTCATGAACCAGGAGAGGAAGATCTCCTTTGAAGGATAACAAATTCATTTCTTCCACCGCTTGGTTTTTTTTATATTCATGTAAAAGTGTCTCTCACGGGTTGCCTTAAAGCAGTTAATTTTTGGGAAAAGAAAAAGGAAACCAAAACAACCACAAAATAAGAAAGTAGCAGGCGCCCCACACTGCAGTAATAGTCTTGTCATCTCGGTCCATGTGAGGAAGAGGCTGTGCCAGGAATTGACAGCAATCCAGTATGAATAAGAGAGGCTAACTACCTCCTACTTACAGAGATCTGCAAGAAGGAGACAAAAACACTTTCTCAGCCTCCTCTATCAAAATCCTCAATGTTTTTTTTCTTGCTCTAGAATTACTATGCATCTGCCTTCATTTTAATGTTTATGACAGCAGTGATTTCACTCTGTTTATCCACTAGCCTGATCTCTAATGCCAGCCAGTTAGCTTAAATGTTAGAAATAAAAAGACGACAACAACACAAAGGCTTGATGTTGAGAGAGGAAAAATAGGAGAGAGGATATAAATATTATTCAAACTGATTGATCATGGGCCGAGGCGTCTGCAAATGCCAGTGTCTCCATTTTGCACTACAGAACTCACATCAATAAACCTCCGTTAGGTTCACACCACAGATGGAGGCTGCTTTCTGCAGTGCTCTCTGTATTGTCTTCATTTGTGTGAAAATCCATCGGTGTCAAAATTCAGCAACAAAAGTTTGTCAGAACAGGATGAAATAAAGCTCAACATACATCTGCCAGGCTGATACATAATCACAGATCAAGATGGTCATGATAAGGGTTAGGTGTAATAAACTGTAGCTCTGGCTTACACCTCATCAGATATTTCTTTTTTTTAAAAAAAAAAATGCTGATATTAGTGTTGTCTTCAAATATCTGATTGTAGGACTTAAAACATGAATTTGTTTTATGTTGTGTATGTTATTTTGCATGTTGTGGTTGAATTTGGTTTTAATGCATCAAGCAAAGAACCAGAGAGACTGACTAGCAGGTAATCGTAGTTGAACATTTGGGGGTTAAAAGCCCGAGTAATTCGTGCAGGAGTTGGTGGAGATCAACTTAATCTAAAGGAAAGTGATTATTAGGCCTGTAGTTGATGCATGTAATGCATGTAACTTTTTAAGGTAACAGTACTCAGCTTGCACCATAATCTCACCGCCACTCTGGAAAATGAAGTTTTACTTCCAGTTTTACTTTGATTACGGAGATTTGGAGAAACTGTTGACCTAATCAGCCAGTAACGACTGAATGCTCCCGATCCTGGAAGACGTGTGAATGCATTGTTCCTCACTAAGATTTGTTTTTCTGCCCGTGATGTGTTAATAGTGCTTTGGCTAAAAATATATATGTGTATGTTAATGGGCTGCTTCACAAGCCGTGTTTTCATTAGTTGGTTAAGGATTTTTGGAATGTGTTTTTAATTAGATCATTATGGCTTTTTAAAAAAATTATTATTATTTCTTGGTTGCGTAAAAAAGAAGTAAATGATCCCCCAGAAGCCTGACATTTTGTCTCGCGTTGCCTGGGCCTTTTGTGTATTAGAAACTCAACAATGTATGCATTTTTGATAGAATTTCTGCTGCTGACTTTATTGCTTGATGTGTGAAAGCACAGTAGGATGAATGCTCTGGCTGCAGATCAATGTGGACCTGTGCCATCTGGAAAATATCGTATTGTTAGTGTGAATGAACTGGCATGTTTTTTCAAGGGCTAACTCACAGATCTATGCTGCATAATTATGTGTGCATACACACAGACACTGGCACAGTGTCAAACACACTCTTCATGCACACACACACACACACACACACACACACACACACACACACACACACACACACACACGTGCGTGCTAACAGAAAAACACATAAGCTTAGCAAGGCTTTGATGATGCCGTGAGGATGAGCAGGGAAGTGCACTGACCAGAGAAAATGGCTGCATTTATATGGAGCTGCAGCTGCTCGTTCTCACAAAACACACTTATTTCACCAGCGACACGCCCCTTTGAACTTGAACTACACAGTACATGTATTTAACAGGAATAATTAGATCCAAGTAAGATGTGGGGGCCAGATATAGAAGGGATGAAAATAGGCAAACATGCATTCGGTTCCTACGCAATAATCGGAATCTGTTTAAAAAGATGATGGATTACAGTGTGCGTACCTGATATTACAGGCTCCTCTAGAGTTATCTGGGTTGGTTGTGACACAGAGAGGAGGAGGAGGACATCGATAGCAGAGTTTTTTTTAGATTTCCATGTGGTCTCAGTAGATAAATGTATGAGGATAATTTATTACACTTGCAAAGTTATGCTCCTTAAATCGTGATGCAAACACAAACAGAATAAAAGATTAGACCTTAATGCTGAATGTTTGCTGCTCTGGCATTATTACAAAATTTGAATAATTGTGTACTTCCTCATCATGCCAGTGACTGCAATTTATGAGCTTTTTAACATCAATTTATGAAAGATTGTTGATATGAAATAGGATAATTTTCTTTTTTAGTGTGTGCCTAAACATTATCCCTCTGTGCAGAATTTAATGACTGGTTGTCATGACCAGTTTTATGGTTCAGTCCTGCAAGCTCATACTTTATATGTGAAAGTAAACATAGAGTTAACTATGACAGTGTCACTTAGCCTAACATTTGAAAAAGCTTTATTAAAATTTAAATTAAATGGATAGCCATGAAGTTTTGTACAGATTTTTAGTGGTCACCAGATGCTGAATCCCGATCGAGCATGAGGTCTGACTCTGTATGATGTGAGAGAGAGGTGAGTTCCCTAATGTGGTCATCTCAGGCACACAGCTCCGCCCACCTGCTTATGTTTGCGAGGGGAAGCCAGTGAGAAGAAAGTTGGCTTAAAGAGGGAGGGCTTAAAACTGCTTGTTTCAGACATGGAATGAAGCGCAGGGCTGCATAAAGGGCCACTATAAAATAAATAAGGATTATTTTGAACTGTGATTTATGCAAAGCTACGCTATATCCAGCTCTGTAAAAACCTGAAGCTGGAAATGAGCATAATGGGTATCTTTGAGTTGCTTTAGTCTGTCTACAGTTGCTGCTTTTCATGCTGTGTCTGATTTAATCAGTGTCATGTCTGCTGTCATTGATGCCTGCTCCGCTCTGTATGGGGCTCTTGCTGTTGCTCTCCGCCTCAGGCTTTTCATGTATGCATGTGGAAGGGCGGGAAGGTTCAGAACAGAGCCGTACGGCTAAATATAAATTGCTGCAGATGGAAATAACAATCTTCTTTTGACTATAGCGGTCCTGACTGAAATAGGCTCGACAGTATCACCTCATACCTTATAGGGACCCAGTTTTTCAAGACTCTCCAGCTTCACTCGCTCTTGGGCTGCACTGCCAAATGTTGCCACAGCTTTTTGATAAAGAGAGTACTCAGAGTAAAACTGCAACATGCTGCTATGTCAAGAGGGTTGAGCACACAGAGACACAGAGGAGCTTTTGTCTTGTACTTCTGGTTCATCTGTTATTATTTTCTTGTCCATTTAAATAGATAACTGTAAGAACACGTTTGGGTTCACTGATTCTTTTTTGGCCACTCTTTTGTGAATGCAGCCTGTCATCATGGTGTGAGGAAATGAAGGGGCCACCAGATTCAAGCAGTTTCAAGGATGCTGCAGCTACAGATCCACCTTTTGCCAAATGAGCCACGAGGATGCTTCAGGACTTTTTCTCTTGCCTGCTGATGCTCGATAAAGCCCTATGAATTATGCTAATTTATTGTAAGCTAATTAAGAGGTTTAATCATGCTCATGTCGCCCAGAAAACGTCACTGTGCAGCTGTTTTTTTTAAAAGCAAGTTCTAGCTTAAACAGATTTGAGAAAAAAATGCACATTTTCTGCACGGTATGGTGTTTGTGACAGTGCTTGATGTCAGAGATTGTGAGGCTTGAGAGATCGGTTGGTTTGAAAAGACATTTCTGTGATGTGTTATCCAACAATGACATGAGGAAAAGGCTTTTATAGCTGTCCTGAAAGGCCACCCTTTAAGGTGTCAGTAGAAAGCTGGCATGAAACAATAGTCATTTAACTGATGGTGACAGTGCAGTTACAGTTAAATAGTTATAATGAATGAAAAACTGAAAAGTAGAAAATGATCTGATGACTGATGTAGGAGAGGTGTGGGAGGTTTCCAAAGTTATTCAACCACTCTGAAGTCCTGGTAGAGCATACTGATAGTATATACGTTTTCCACTGCCTGGTCTTGGTGTTTGTGAAGAAGTTAAATGTAGAACGTGAAACGAAAAAGCTGCATATATGTACAGTACTGTATGCAATGTCATGTAATCTATCTCTAAGTCTTTGTGTGGACATTGATAAAATTCATGAACACTCCACTCCTCCTTTTTTCACACATTTATTTTGTGCCACAGCAACAGTCCCCTCAAGATGCTTTGTATTGTAAGGTGAAGACCCTGCAACATTAGAAGGAAAACCCCACCAATAAGATGATCCTCTAAGGAAGAGACCCTGAACCATCTGTTATGCTGCTATAGACCCAGGCGCCCCTCTTTTTACTCCTGATGTGTTTAGGTAACACTTGGTCACATGGTCACGGCAGCTTGCTACGTCTTTGCGAGGCTGGTTCTGTTTGAGGTCTCTTCTTCTTAAATGGGGGTTCTTTCTCCCCATTGTCTCCAGGTGCTGCTCATAGGGGATCATCTAATTGTAATTAATAATTGCTTTAATTGGATCCTGCTCTTATCATCACTTATACCGTTTGTATCTTTTCTTCAACATTCAAAATATGTAAATTTGCAGAGTTACGTTATATTGCTTAGTTTGGTCACAGTGTTGACGAATCTGGGAATATCAGTGTGGGGGTGAAAACTGTGCTTTTTGCTCGCTCCAGTTTGACCCTGAGCTCATTGACACATGTTAAAAGTTATGTTTGCTCAGCAGAGATTACAGAGCAAACTCTCACACATGCAGCTCTCAGCTGACCCAGAAAAGGCCAGTTAATGGACGAGTGTTTGCACGTGAGCTTATTGTGTTTTGTTCTAAACGAGAGATGTATTATATTTAACCGAAAACTGTCATCAAAGCAGTCCAATATATATTGTCCTCTTTTAAAGATGTGCAAATTCTACTGTAAACATACTATATTAAAGTTTGTGACTAAAAACCTTACTGGAAAAACAAACGGTTGAAATTGGCCATGAACAAGTGAAACACTGTCTGTTTACTATGTTTTGTGTTTTAAGACCTCCCACCAGACTCTGTAACCGGGTGACTTACAAATGAAACTCTTTGTTAAAACTTATCTGAGTCAAATACAAAGGCTTCTCTCTAGCAGCTAATCTAAATCCTGGATAAGGCCTCTGTGTGGCCTTGTACACCGGTGTTTTTGTAGTGTGGACTGTGGGAGTGAGAGGTAAACGTGGCAGTGCTGAGTGTGAGGAATCCACACCACACACAGCAGCACCCATGATCTGATTTCCTAAGACAGTTGATTGAAAGAGAGGTAAAACATTGACAGGCGGCTCTGTCTCCTGGAATAATAATTAATAATTAGCTTAGCAGTGAATTATCAGTCATAAAATAGTTGATTTCTATGTGAAAAGTCACGGCGCCCCAGCTGCACAGGCATTGACTCCATATGTTCAGATTGGGTTTCAGTCACATGAGTTTAAATTAGTCATTCTCACAACAGGAATCACAGAGGTATGCAAACAATATATAACCATTATGACTCGGTTAAAAAAATATCATGGGTCATGTTTGGACCTTACTGTGTGTACCTTATTGGTCAAATAATGAAAGTCAAATCTAACTCAGATTCAATAAGGGCCACATGACGTGCAAATCGAGGGCCAGATACTGACCAGATGCTTTAATTCAATTGAAAATGTTCAGCCACATACACAAAACCCTTATAAAGCAAAATAATGTGTCCTGAATACAACAACCAGGCTACCACACAGCTACAAAATTCAGAGAACTTGAAGTGACTCAAGGGCTGCGGGCCTCGAGTTTGATGCATGTCCACAAAGACAGAAAGGAAAATTCATCGCTACAGACTAATTTGTCAAATATCAATAACCCTTTCAGGGGAAGTGTTCATGTCAGAGCATCAATAAAATCTTCATATCTTGAATGATTGAATGATTACAATGTGAAGGAGATAGCAGAGCAGGTGTGTGTGTGAGGTGTCATCTTCTTCTATTAAAACATCAACAAAGAGGCGGCTGTTTCCCACATCAAAACAAAACTTAAAATCTGTGTAGGGACATATGAAATACAATCACAATACTGTTAACAGAATGAATGAAGTGCAGAAACAGCAGGTGTGAGCATGTTTATTATCCAGATAATGTTATTAAATCCTTTTTTTTAAACCAGCATCTCATTTTCTGTGACCTGTGCTGGAAAAAGAAAACATCTACAGTTTGAGTGACAGACGGATGCTGCACAGAAACATTACACATGTTCACAAACATGCTCAGAAGAAATTACAACATAGTAAATATAACCGTTTAAAGTCATAAGAGAAGCAGCTATAAATCTGTAAACATTTACGTTTCCAGCTGAGGTGTAGAGCAGTTTTAGATCAACCTGAAATTTTAAGTAGTACAGTATTTAAATGTGAAACAAATATTGTATTTTATAACATTTTACAGCTTTTTAAAAAAAATAATTTCAGCACTTAAGATCATGTGAGACAAATGCTTCATGTACTGTGCATTTTTTAACATTTCAGCTTTATAAACAGCAACAAGAGACTCCAGAGACTGCATGAGTGTCACGGAATATTTAGCTTTCATGCTGTTACATAATATATAGTAGATAATGCAGGATATAGAGGAGCACACGTGTGACATTATTTCCTGGCCAGCCTGTTTTTCCATTGGGAGATGGGGTGTATTTTTGAATTTAAAAAAAATGAAGAGTGCTTACTGTAAAAGTGGCTGCTTTACTGCAGCAGCTTTAAAAAAAATCTAAACTTTTTAAATTTAAGAAATCTATAAACAGTGATTATACTGTGAGCAAGATAAAGTTTTTGGTGCAGCACCTCAGTATTTTTGCATTACTCACTCGCATCTGTCTACTTATTACTGAGATTATTGTAGACTTGTGTGAGCCAGCCATGGTAGTACTTGGTTAGTACTTGGATGACAATTTGCACTGACTGCTTGAAGTCTAGAACACAAATACTATGTTTCCATCTTTGAGATGCTCTGCAGGTCTTCGCTGCGCCCTTCAGTTGCTCCTTGTTTGTTGGTGTCTCAGTTTTGTCTTCAGTAACTGAAAATCTGATCTATTGGGTTGAGACCAGGTGACTGACTGGGCCTTTGAAGAATATCCAATTTCTTTGCTTTGATAAACTCTTGAGTTGCTTTTACTGGATGTTTTGGGTCGTTATCCATTTGTTTAGTTTTGCAGCATTTGGCTGAATCTGAACAGAGTATAGCCGTGTACACTTCGCAGTTCATCCTGCTACTTCTGTCAGCAGTCACATCATCAATAAACAGCTCCACTGGCAGCCATACACACCCATGCAATAACAGTGCCTTCATCATGTTTGGCAGATGATGTAGTATTCTTCAGATCCTGAGCTGTTTCTCTCCTTCTCCATGTTTTTCTCTTCTAATCATTCTGGTACAAGTTCATCTTGGTTTCATCTGTCCATTTTTTTAGAACTGTGCATGCTCTTTTACATGTTTTCTGGCATAGACTAATCTGGTCTTTCAGTTCTGAAGTGTAACCAGTGGTTTGCACCTGAAATATTCATGAAATAAGAAGGGAGCAGACTTCACCTGGCCCTGAGACTGCTTGTCAGTCAACTGACCAACAGTTTTTGAGCCATGAGAACAGATGCTAATGATTTGTTGGTATGGAAATTAAAGGGAAAGATAGGCTTAAGTTGGTTGTGACAGAAAAACCTTTTGACAGCGAACCCCATGCATTACTTGACATGCAATAAGCAACTGACAGCTAAGTAAACAAATAAATACATTTCTCTCCTTCAGTAAGTTGGCAATTTCATTAATTAGTCTGAGGAAACTAACGGGAATGTTGGATTGCTTAACCGATCACATAACGAAATGTAAACAAGAAATTTTGTGAGTTGAGCACAAAGAGCAGAGCATTTGTTCTACTGAGCAGCAGAAAGGGTCACATGATCACACGAGTCATCCTATTATTAGCAATGAACATATGTGGCACATGCCAAAAGTCTACAGGCACAGTGCTTGCTTCTTATGGTGAAGGCTCCTGGCAGCTCCACTGTGGTGTGGGGTTGTATTTTCCTGGCACAGTTGAGGTTCACGAAACCCCCGAGGGCCGGAGAATGATGCCAACAGGAAGCCATCCTGAGTGAATATGTTCAGGAAATGGTGGAGGAGCACTCAGTGCCATTTTTCACAACGATACAGCCAGAGCGACACCATATATCACAGCCTGTTAATGCAGCAAGTGCCACCCTGCTGCTGTTTTAAAACATTTGGTATTAAGATAAATGTTTGGTGTATTGCTTGCAGCCCGAGGCTCAAGACTTGGGTGCCAGCTAGCGTGGTACTCTGGGTGCCTCTGCTACCAATCAAGTCAATGACTAGAGCATACATATGAAATTTTAATCACATTTGTACCACAGTGAGGTTTTACATCTATCTGCTCTCCGTCTTTTAGTAAAGAGTAAATTATTCACTAAAATGTCTCCCACGCTCTGACGTTGAATTTTTAAATAAATGTTTAAAAAAGTTCTTAAACATGGGCTGTATGAAGTTACTCCTGTGTATCTCTATTATGCAATGAAACAGAATATGTTTGCAATCAAGAAGCAGTTCAATGAGGGCCACTATAGGAACAAATAAGACTGTTACAGTATTTCAGTCTGTACTCATTTGTATTTGATGAGGCTCTTCGCACCTTTCAGTGCAGCGCTGTGCAACAGCAAGGTCCCAGCACAGACCAGAGCAGGCATCAGTGACATCCACCATGACGCTAATTACATCTTTACAACAGCATGAAAGGAGGAAATGGGTTGCAAAGTTGCTTGCAGGTGAACAGATGTTGTGTTTGAGTAAATAATGTAATAGCTAGGCAACTTGTTGAGGCCTTTATGTGAACCGCATTGCATGTAAAAAGGCTATATGGGACATGGAATAATATGATATTTTTATTTATTTATTAAAGCATAAGCGGTATAATCCATATATGTCTGTGCCTCGATCCCAGTTTGTCCATTAGTGAACCTGAGCTTGACACAGCTGAGTTTAGCTGAGGTTTAAATCTTTGCATCACTGGCTGGTGATTTTTTTTTCTTTCCTGTATCATTAACCAACACAAAGCCCGGCTTTTGAATCATAACACGGCACTTTTAGATGGATTTTTCATATTGTGTTAATTCATTTTAAGCTTTTTTCATGCCAGTTCACGTCATGCTGTTTCCACATTGTTTAATAGCTACCACTGAGTGTGCAAAAGCAATTAAGAATGGTGGCTTTGGCTTTGAAAGCATATGCTTTTCACCTGTGAGGTACTCTCAGAATAGCATATTTATTTATTTATTTCACCCCCCCCCCCCCCCCAACATCTGACAGGAATCTGGCACCCATGTATTTTTCCATTGTGGCTTTATGCTAGTAAGTAGGCTGTGAAGGAGAAACACTAGGTGTGATGTCTAATTAGGTTGTGGCCACAAGTGTAATACATGGTGCTCAAACATTTTTAGCCTATGGAGTAATTTAAGGCTTTTTTTTTTTTTTGCTGTGTGATTCATGGATAATTTACCCTTTAATGCTGTGTCACTTTGCCTACTGAGACAGAAATCTATAATCTGCAGAAGATAATGCTTCGTGTTTGCATTACATTTGCCTGTAACTTACCACACAGCAATCTAAAAATTAGTAATTAGTGTATTGACTAGATCTAATAGGCCCATCAGTGTTTTAGGAACTGCCATGTAGCATCAAATGAGTCACCAGCACTCTGCAGTCATCTGTTGTTTGTCCTATCTTAATTTTTTTAATTATCTTTTATTTTAGATTGCATAACCGCTGCTGCTTTTTCCACAAATGCTTGAACTGATGCAGTAAATTTTATTCCTCCCATATAAGCTGTCAATAACATCTAGATTTATTTAGTGGGGGGGGAAGCATACCGCCCCATTTGAAGGGAACAGTTATTTTTGCACCCAGTGAACAGAAACTGGGACAGAAGAGAGAGAGAAAAAAGGACTTTCACAGCATTAAATGGGTCACCTTGAGTGTAACACTTGCCTATGTGGTCCTATTAGGAGCCAGAGAGAGAGAACGACAGAGAGATGCAGAGAGGACACATGTTTCCTGTCTGAATGTTAAAGTTGTCACTGTCCCCTGATAGATTGAGGCTATTTAAAGTATAAATCTGAGGCTTTGTCAAACGCAGACTGCCAGGCCCGGCCAGGCCCACCTGTTGGTGCAGCCTTTTGTGCGTGCACGTCCTGGATATCAAGTGTTTATACATTACAGAGCTCAACATGAACAGAAGGCACTACCTTGGTACAGTTAACTCTAACAGGCAGTTAAGTTTTAGTGAATCATTTATCTGGAGTTCCCTTTAGCTTTTGACTTGACCCCAGTTATTCAGTCATTGCTCGGCCCTGTACAAACACTTGTCACTCGTACCACTAAGTGAGCCAACCCAGTTTATTTTACAAGGGTCCATGTTACCATCAAATTCAGTTAGTATTTATTTAAATAATGCCAGATCACAACAACTGTCATTTCAAGGTGCTGTGTAATGTACAGCATAACACAGCACCCTATAATATTCAGGATTTCCCGCAGGATTTCATTGTTCTTGTGGCAGTATTGAAGAAGAGGAGGCATATGCACTCACAAGCACTCATTTAGCAGCAACTAAAGTTTCAAAATAAGAGCTCGCAGATTGCCCAGTTGAAAATTAGTCGTGTTATTGCATTGGGCAAATGAAAAAAACAAAACTGTATCACAAAATAGGCCCAAGTAAGATCACTGATATGAGATGAAGTCAGGCAGAAGTCTCTGTGGAATTTGCATTGTGTGACATTGTGACAGTGAGATTAGGGGACAGGTGGAAGCGTTCCTGCAGAGGTGGAGGTATGCTCTGGAGAGAGGAACAATGACCTCTGGCAGAACCAAGCTCAGGTAGGGACAGCTATCAAGCTCAACATACAGTTGGGGGTGATGTGAGAAGGAAGAGGAGCGTAAGAAAGAGGGGATGAAAGAGATGCACAGTGCATGATGGGAAGTCCACCAGCAGCCTAAGGCAAGAGCAGCATAACTGAGGGATGGTTCACAGTCAACTGATCCAGCCATAACTAAAGGAGCATTTTAATCTTAAAAGTTGAGGCAGTGTCTCCTGAATCCATGCTGGGAGCAGGTTCCACAGTAGATGGCACGATAGCTGAAGGCCATTTGTCCTCCCATTTGTTTTTGTGCTTCTTCCATGTCATGGTGAACTCCTGTTCAAGCCAATATTTCAACCAACCAGCATTCTGTCTGCACCCAGCAGCATCGCAGTAGAGCTACAGAAGTGACACAAGCTAAAGAGCTTCATTTATACCACTGCAGTGAATCCTTGTTCTAGTAGGTCATACTTTCATACTTGTGCTCTTGTGTCGCCACTGTGCTGCAATCACAGATGAAAGTAAGTTGATCACGTTGGACTTCAAGCTCATAAATATTGAACAGGTTATTTTACCGAAACTGAGGAAGGAGAGTAGACTTCAGAGCCCGCTAACTGTGTGCATGGATTTCAAAAGCTATGGAAACAAAAAGAACAGCAAATGCCATCGCTGGCAGAAAGCATAATGACAAAGCTAGATACAATTACAGCCTGTTCCATTTTGTTTCACAGTGTCATTATCCTGCAGTTAACTTCAGTCCAATTCAATTTATGTAGCGCCAGCTCACAGCAACCGTTGCCTAAAGGCGCTTTCCATTGTAAGGTGACGACAGCAGAACATCAGAGAGAAAACCTCACCAACATGAGAGTCCGCTGTAAACAGCACTTGGCGACCGTGGAGAGGAAAACCTTTTTTTAACAGGATGAAAACTTCAACAGAATCGGGCTGAGAGAGGCCATCTGCTGTGACTGTTTGGGGTTAAAGGAAAAAAGTAAAGAGAAGAGGAGTGAGAGAACATGGACTCCTTGTGCTAACTAGTATACTCTGTTGACACCATCTATTGCTGTGAAACAGGTCTATTGCAGCTGTTGAAATCTGTGTGGCGCCTACAAGCATGAGGGATAACATGGTCCAATGAGGTCTATAAAAAATGTTTGAGACTTTAACCGCATTTCTGAATGATGAGAAACTAAAATGGGAGAAATATTACATCTCCTTCCACTCCACTTTAGTACTCTCGCTGCAACGATTTGGACCAATTGAATGCTGTAGCAGGATTTGCAGATTAAAATGGAGAAGTAGGAAGAAATCGATACTGTTAGTTTCAGTCCTTCTCACTTTTTATGCCTTTTACTTGAGTACAAAAGGTAGATTACACTCAGTGGCACCAAATGAGCTTGTTCTGTATTACGCTGCTCACTCCACTCAGAGTCCCCTCCTATGTTAGCGTCCACAGGAATTAGCTCCACGAACCCGAGAGGCCTATCACTGAACATCACCTGCAGTCCCCTGCACTGTCTGAAATGCTGGCTCAGCAGCCTGCTACAGAAAGGTGCTCATTGGACCAAAGAGGAAAACTCTGGCTCTTTGTACAGTATCAATAATTCTGTTGGGGGAAAGTTAAAGCTGCAACCTAAACATTTTGTAACCTCTCACTTTGCTTTGGGGTAATTTTTTTTTTGCTACTGTTGAACATTGGCTTTGCACTTGGAGCATTTATCATCACAGAGAACTACAAAGCTGTTATTAACCACTCTCACAGCCCAGCGGTTTATGTTTGAGCTCCTTGTTTGGACAGTTGAGCATGGAATCTTGACACTAATAATTTGAAGCTCTACAAGCCTGTGACACAAAATCAATGCCCTTAATGCTGGGTTCAGTGTTGCAGTTTGCTACAGAAGATCGTCAGCAAGCACTTCCAACCAGATGGAAAAATGATGCACAAAGTAACACAGCAGAGTTATGACTCCATCCTCCACTGACTAATTGTGGAAAACACAGGAGATGACTGATTTAATCAAGATTATGAACGATGAATAACTTTGTAATTAATTTGACATCTTTTATCATTTCCATTGGGTGAGATTTGCATAGTTACAAAACCGATTTATCTGTGTCTGGAAGTGAAAAATAGTCCCACAGTATGAGCTTTAATCACAACCAAAATGACATCACAGGCAGCAGATATTTTCCAGATGTTTTTAAAGGCAAAACAGACAGCTGCTGCATTTCTGGTTCGGGTGTGGCTAGAAATTTAAACTAACATATGAAGAACAGAAAAAGTTTCAGTTTCAAATCAGTTTCAGTGCAACTTTAAGAGCAATCACCCTGAAAAAGCAAAGTATTTTCTCCTTTAGATTTCCTTAAAATGGACCAGGTTTGACAGTTTGAGCTCCTCTGCAGACGAGTCCAGCAAAAAAAGGGGGAAGCGTATTTAAAAGCTTTGTAGCCAGATTCTGCTGCGACTCTCGGGACAAATGTTTGTAAAATATTGTGAGCGTGACTACCATGCTGATTAGGCTTTTACACACTTACAAGTGGAAATCAGCCCAAAGAGCACTTCATTGAGAAATGTTGTGGCCACAATGATTTTAGGAAGAGCTGCGTGTAGAAACTGAAGCTTCCGCGTCACAAGACCGACTGCGGCTTTAGTTACCTGTTGGAAATCGAGCTTTGGCCACTTTTCCGCGATTGGCATGTTACATCATTCAGCATTAGCTGGTAGCTGTGTGTTAGCATCGTGTAGTTTCACATGCTTGGATAGCTTTGGATGTCGTGTTAGCAGCTGGATAGCTGCAGATTGCACTTTGTTGTCATGTTCTTGTCCTTTCATGCAGTAAAAATGGAAGTAATTTTCTCATCGCCGCTCCTCGAAAGTTTTACACTTCTGTGCTGTTTTTCTCCTCCCTCGGCACAAACTGGTGTTACTATGCTATGGGAAAATGTTTTTAGTTTTATTCTTTATGCTTTTCAGGGACCATGCACGAAAACACTGATCTCATAAAAGCAAAGATACTTCGTCCCAGATGTAGGTTCATTTCCATATACAGGCCCTGGACAGGAGCACATAATATTAAATAAGCTATAAAGTACAAAAAAATATTCAAGTGACAAGATGAAAGTAAATTATCAAATAAGCATACAAAGCACCTTCAGATGCATGTATATGCATCTCCCAGTCAGTTACTAGACTATCACATCAACATATAAGCATAATATGCAAGTGAAGATGTTATACCCAAAGCTGACCTTTTGTACGCTGCTGTTTTTGGTCTTTATAATCTTGTTATTGTACCTGACCTTAGGAAGCATCAAACAGGTTGCCTTATTTGACTCAGGTTCCTAATCTGTGCTATCCAGGTTGTGGGAGAGGGACTGTGTGCTCGTAGTAAACAATCATTTACCCAGCTTGGTTTCTCTCCAGCATAAATGAGCCTCACAGTCCATCGCCACATGGGAATTCCTACAAAGCTTAAAATAAAACGCTGCACAGAAGGTTCAGAGCACCTGGTGTTCTGCACTGATCCCTACAACATTAACATGCTCTCATAATAAACTAAAAAACTCTTTTGACTGTTATAATCTGCTGCTGGATAGCTGTTATCAGCTGAGAGACGAGCATGAGCACTGTGTATGTGCCATGACTCTGACTGCAATTTGTACCTGAAGCAGAAATAACTTGAACTGACTTAAATGACTGATGAGATGCGGTGTGAATTGGAGCAAAGAAAGAGGAAAGTTTGCAGTCACTCGCGGGGTGGTTTAGGTGTTTTTCTCTGGAGGTGGAGATGATGGGTGCACTCTCTTTGAGGACTTGCTTCTGAGACCTCGAGGTTGTGCGATACAGTGCTTCTTCCTTCTGTTGTGGCAAGTGTGTGTTTACTGGCACGCTGCTGTGTCTGCGTCAGAGAGTGCAGAAAAACATTTCATATTTTCAGATATGTCAACAATCCTCTTTTCAAAGGGATGTTTTGAAGCCTGGATTTAGGTTGTTTTTTTTGGTAGGGGGGAAATGGGCAGTGGAGTCAGGGTGGAACTGAGGTGAGACAAGGAAGTCGAATAAACTGAAACACCTACAGATCAAATAAACAGGGCACACTTTGTTTGAAATTGGCCCTAAGATACGTTTCCTTATTTCCTGACATTATGTACACCTGTTCAACTGCTCATTAATGCAAATATCTCATCAGCCAATCAAAGAGAAGCAGCTCAGTGCATTCAGGCATATAGACATGGTCAAGACAGCCTGCTGAAGTTCAAACTGAGCAGGGAAAGAAAGTGATTTAAGTGACTTTGAAGGTGCCGTAGTCGTTGGTGCCAGACGGGATGGTCCGGATATTCCAGAAACTGCTGATCTACTGGGATTTTCCCATACAACCGTCTCTGGGGCTCACAGAGAATGGTCTAAAAAAGAGAAAATATCCATTGAGCTGCAGTGAAAATGCCTTGTTGATGCCAGAGGTCACAGAGGAGAATGGGTGACTGCTTTGAGCTGATAGGAAGGCAACAGGAGCTCAAGCAGAAGAGCCAGCCTATACGCACAACAAGTCAAAACCTTGAAGCAGATGGACCACAGCAGCATAAGTGTGGTCTTATGGGTTCCACTCACTCCTGTCTGCTAGGAACTTGCGAATGAGACTACAATCCACCAAAGTTGGACAACAGAAGTCTGGGAAAACATTTCCTGGTGTGACGAGTCTCAATTTCTGCGCCAATATTCAGAATTTGGTGTTCTTTGCTAGCCATCCAGTTAGCCAAATTAGACCCTGATCCACATCTTTAAAAATGCTTGTTTAGATCAGAGGTATCAGAGGGGTTTTTTTTTCTACTTTGGGATCATTGTGATATCAAAGAGAAGGGATGAAGTTTAAAATGATGACCATTTTAAGATTTTTTAGCTGATATAAGGACTGTAATATGTGCTCGATTGAGTGAATAGATAGGATAGGATAGGACTTTATTAATCCCACAATTCACCTATTATAGCAGAAAACAAGAGCAACAAACAAAAATACAAGAAAACAGAAGAACAACGATATACAAAATATTACAAAATAAAATATACAATGACAGTGATGTGGTTTCTTGCATTTCTATGCATGAGACTTGTAGTAGAAAGTCCCTTGAGTTCTCAAATTGAGTAAAGGCCCTATATAAGCAACATTTTATTTAACACATGTAGCTTTTATGTCCTGGTGAACACTCAAATACCGCTTCAAAATAACTTCCCAAATAAATCCCCAGAGACAATTCAAGATGACCGCCAGGTGGTGAGACTCACCTATGGAAAGACTTTGATTATGTGTATCTGTCAGTTTAACCATTACTTTATCTGGGATGCAGTTTCATTAATTTATATGAAAGCTTTTGTTTCACTGTCATTAAAGGAGAAATAAACAATAAAAATCTAAAGCACAGCAAAAAAGAAAAAACACCCCACATTAGAATGAGCTATGGGGCAGATTGTTATTTTAAACGATGGCATTGGTCCAGAGTTTCACCATCTGTGCATCTCTGATTTTTTTATTTATTTGTTTTTTTTGTGCCCTAATGTTTTGAACTGAATGTGTAGCTTCTGATCAGGTCTAATTTCCTTCATTAGTGATGAAGGTTCACACATGAAAGAGGTTGTTTAGTCTCTGCTGCACGTCGCCTTCCTTCACGCGGGCTATCGTGCTGTGACCCCGCTGTGAGTCATCTTGCATTTCTTGATGCTGGGAGGAGGGCTGGCTGTTCAGTGTGATCCATGTTGTAGTGGTGCGATGCTGCCTTTGGCTTTCTGAAGGAGGGGCGGGGGGGAACTGGAGCACTGCTCTGAGCCATAGGCAGAAATACCAGGCCTAACTAGGACATGTCAAGAAACGGGGCTAGTGGCGGGGCGTCTCTCTCTTGCAGAGAACTTCATGAAGGGATGACAAGAAGTATCTCGCTGGTGATTAGTTCTGAATTTCTTCATCTGCTCCTCGTATTGTTGCTAATTTTGTACCTTGGTCCTTTTAACAAATGACAAAGATGATTTTTAGAGATATTATTTGAGCAATAAAGTTTTTCCAGGTGCACTGCTTCTGTTTGCACTGCACTTCAGCAGTGAATCATTCTCCCAGTTTTTCTACGGTGTGACCTCTTAATACAATGCAAAGCCTACTCATTTGGCATGTGATATGCCCATCGCACTAGCGCTGCAGATAATGATTCATTTACAGTTTTTCTATGGACCTTCTCTGCTTTTATTTTCTGTCATATTCACACACACACACACACACACACACATATATATATATATACTGTTAAAATGGTGGATGTTCATATTAGACATGACCAAAGTTTCAAATAATGAGGTCAGAGTCATCCCTGTGACCCTGTGAGCGTGTCTCCTTATCTGTGGAAATTTCTCCTCTCTCACCGAAGAATGAAAACCCATCAGAGATACTGACTTGAAGTGCTCTGCTTGTAGTGAATCAAAAGTTCCACAAACTGTCTGTGGTTCAGCCTGATGAAGTTTCACTTACAACGTCAACAACAAAGTTAATTTTTATCACTTACTTACACAACACCTCCTGGTATGTGATCCAAGTCCTGGGTCACCTTCCAGTCACTTTATCCTGCATTTTCTTCAAAAGTCATTCAGACATTTTTCCCTGTCAGATTTGGATACCCACCAGCTGCCAGTTTGCCCATCTTCAGCCCCAGCCTATTCAAGCATGCAGCTACCTCTGTGAACAAATCACTCCTTGTCGTGGTCCCTTTCACTGAGAGCATTGCTGCCAGTTTGTCTGAAATCTCAAACTCTTTTTTTTTTTTTTTATCCCATGTACAAAGATGAGTAACTGGGTGAATACCAAAGCTCTTGTCCAGGTACACCTGCAGGGAGGCTCATTTGATAATGGCGAAGTCTACAAAACACTCTGATAAACTCCCTATCAGCAAATAGCTTCCTGTCACTTGCAGTTTTATGGAAAATCACAAAGCCAGTCTTGACCACTCCATCCCTGGATGTGTAAAGCTTGTTGCTTTTTCAGCTTTGCTAGCAAAGTTTCAGATGTCCATCCCTGCTTCCTCCTCAGCCTCATTTTTTCAGCCTCAAAGTTTCCACTTGAAAGAGACACTTTCAGGCGGTGCCCCCATTCTGAATGCTAACTTGTATACAACTGATATTTAATTAGGCATGCTTTTTGTAGATTTGGACTTGAACATCTGTGTTTGTGTTGCTGATTAAATAATTTATATACTTTCAGCGACAATCCCCACGACTGAATGCAAAACTGTGATATTCTCACTGCTGAAAGCAGCAGTGAAAGCAGGCGCAGTAACACTGATATGCATGGTTTTAGTCAGCTTTATTGTTGTGTTTTTTCAGTGTTGTGATGTAATGACAGGATTGATTTCTGTGTTTTTATTGCAGGAGACCAATGAAATTGTGGCCATTAAGAAATTCAAGGACAGTGAAGGTAAGAGGGCTCTCCTCTCCCAATGAGCAGACCTCATCAGCGAACACTTGTGATTTCCATTGTCCTGCAGGCTGTCCCTTTCCTTCATTTCTGCTGGCCTGCTGCATCCTATATCTATCACAACATGGCAGCTCAGTGTGATGTTCATTTCCTGTCTGTCTCACCTCCATGCAGAAAATGAAGAGGTCAAAGAAACAACCCTGCGGGAGCTCAAAATGCTCCGCACCCTCAAGCAGGAGAATATTGTTGAGCTGAAAGAAGCCTTCCGCAGAAGGGGGAAGCTCTACCTTGTTTTCGAATATGTGGAGAAGGTAAGTTTCCTCGACAGACCGGGCCTTTATGATGCCTACATCATCCTACATGTTACTTTTACCTGGGGCCTGAATATCTTTTCTTTATCTGGCTTCACTTACCCAAAGATCAGCAGAATGATGAAAGTGGTTAGCTCAATTATTCAATCCAGATTTTTCTCAGTCTAGCTATGAAAGAGGGACCACTGTCAGCATATGACCTATAACTAACACAGACAGGTATACTGGTAGCAGCGCTGGATATTTTCCAAAATAACGGCAAACTATAATATTTCAAAAATACAAAGAGGTTAAACACATAATAGAGGCTGAAGGCAACACGGCTGCTGCAGCCAAAGCAGCAGTGAGCGGGTTTGTGTGATGGGAAAAGCG
>VUQK01011332.1:40210-50826 GCA_015106715.1 Bujurquina vittata
TTTAATTATTTGTTAGACCCCCCCCCCCCCCCGCGAATGCCTGGCAGTGAATACCCACTGATAAGAACACCTCTTGATAAAGTTGCATAATGGTTGAAACATTTTACGTTATAAACCTTGAATTTTTAGAATCTGTCCAGCTCTTAAATACCCAAGTTGTTGTTCCTCAGTAAAATACCCTCTCTGGTAAAGACAGGCCCATGCTGGACGTGTCTGTTTCTTCTTCTTCAAAAAAAAAAAAGAAAACACAGAGTACCTGCTATTGTTAGTACTCGCTGAAGGGGAAAAAACCAACCTCTACCTCCACATTCACGTGCTTGTTGTCATTTAAAGGAGGGCCTGCAAACCTCACTGATCCGTGGATATTAGCACTCACAGTCAGCTCGTCCTATTAACACCACGACAGGGGAGAAAAAGTGTTTGATGGAAACACACATGCTGTTTTTATTAAAATAAATCAGAGCGGCAAGAAACCACACAGCACTTTTGAGTGAACAGAGGATGTTTGATGGTCGTTTCATCACGTTTACCACCTACGATGTGCTTTTCTGTAACACTCGGAAATGTGTGATGTAAAAAGAAGAGCTTCTGGACTTGTTTTTTTTTTTCTGGTTAACAGCAAATTCAAAATATTCAGAAAGAAAATTCTAAAACAAATGAAAGGTTGACATTGGAAGACTGGACATGGGTGAAATCACAAGCCGTAGCACTCTTGATGAACAAAAGGGTGAAATGGCCGTAGTCTCGACGAGGTATTTGGGTGTTTCTAAAAGACTTCACCAAAGCATTGTCATGGTTACAGGATTTTTCCAAACAAACTTAGAAAAATATGTATTAAATTCCAAAGGGGATAACTAGTTTGGTCGCTCTTGCACAGAGATACAAACAAACTGGTCACAGGAGACATCAAATAAACACAGCACAGATATTAAAATGCAAGTACACAGAAGTCAGGGTTTTTTGTTTTTTTCTAAACTTTGGTGGCGAAAAGGGGGCCCAAATTAAGCAAAAAACAAAACATTTGGTAAAGTTTTCCAGCTCCTGTGTAGAACAGATAGCCTCATATGTGATTCTAGAACGCTTTGGTATACAGAGGAGTTCATGGTTGACTTAGTGACTACAAAGTTACTCAAGTCTTGTGGCTGCAAAACAAGCCCAAATCCATCTCTGTGCCTTTGGTATGAGGTGCAAATGTGCTGTGGATGTAGCTGTTGTGTTTTTTGCAGTTTCTCTGGGGGTGCTGGAGCTTGTTCCAGCTGTCACCAGTCTATCACAGGGCTAACACATAGAGTCAGAAACTCATTCACATTCACACCTATGGCCAGTTTAGAATCACCAATTAACTTAACATGCATGTCTCTGGACTGTGGGAGGAAGCCGTGGGGTACCCAGAGATCCCATGCATACAGGGGAGAACATGCTAACTCGGTAGATTCAAAATCCAGAATTGAATTTAAAATCCTTCTTCTCAATGTCTTGAAAAATCAGGCCCCTTCTTATCTTAAAGACCTCAGAGACCTTAAGAGTAGAATGGGAGGCAGAACCTTCAGCTTTCAGTCCCCTTTTCTGTGGAACCAGCTCCCAGTTTGGATTCAGGAGACAGACACCCTCGCTATTTTTAAGATTAGCCTTAAAACGTTCCTTAATGATAAAGCTTATAGTTAAGCCTGGATCAGGTGACCCTGAACCATACCTTAGTTATGTTGCAATAGGCCTAGGCTGCTGGGAAGTTCCCATGATGCACTGAGTGTTCCTTTTCATTCACCTCTTTTCACTTTGTTTATGTCTCCAAGTGCTTGCTCATAGGCGGTGGTTTTGATTTTTGGATTTTTTCTGTAATCATTGTATGCTCCTTACTTTACAATATAAGAGCCCTGAGGTGACTTTTTTTTGTGATTTGGCACTGTACTATATTAATAAAACTGGATTTAATTGAACCCAGGACCTGAAGCAACAGTGCTAACCATTGCACCACCATGCTGCCTACTAAAATTACATCTATTTTAATATAATCAGTCAGTGTATTCAACACAAAGAACAACTCACCTTTCAAAGGATGCAAGTGATTATAAAGATCATATGCTTTTTCACAGCTGTAGACACAAAAGACAATCGGCAACATTTTTCTGGCCACTAAAAAGGCCTTAAAAATAAATTTTTGGGTTCGTTTAGGTTTTTTTTTGTACTCTTCTTTGATTTCTTCCCTCTTTTTTTTTTAATTACTGAGATGTCAGAGCACAAATAGAACCAGTCTTTTCATTAACAATCTAAAATGCTGCAGCGAGAGTGCTGGCAGGAAATAAAAAGAGATCATATTTTTCCCATAATAGCTTCTCTTCGTTGGCTCCCCGTTAAAATACTGAATTAAATTTAAAATCCTTTATCTCATCTACAAGATCCCAGTTTTTATTCAAGAGACATTTAAAATTAAAGAATTCATTTTCAATAAAGCCTATATTTAGGGCTGGATCATGTGACCTTGAACCTTTCCTCAGTTACGCTGCTATAGGATCAGGCTGATGGGGAACTTCCCATGATGCACTGAGGAACTTTTTCCACCTGTCTCTTTTAACCCCCTGTGTTTTTATATGCCGCTATTTTGTGTCATAAACTTTGTCTCCTCCCTCCCATAGTTTGTGTTTTGTCCTGTTTGGTGTTCATGGTCTCTCTTTCTTCTCAACCACAGTCACAGTGGATAGCTGCTCCTCTCTGAGTCTGGCTCTGCCTGAGGTCTCTTCATATTAGGAGGGAGTTCTCCCTCCCCACAAGTGCTCCACATAGGAGATTATCTGATTACTGAGGTTCTCCCTATAATATTGGAGAGTCTTTACCTTTCAATGTAAATAAAGTGCCCCGAGAGCACTGCTATTGTGACCATGTACGCTCTGAGAGGAAACCGTTTAAGCCTAAAGATACTCCCAAACTGATCAATCACTAACTTCAGGTTCTTAATACCATGTAAAATGAAATGTGTTGATCACACTAATGACGCGTTATCATAGCCTTTGGTAAAGGTTAAATTCAACTTTAGTAAATATTTGACCGTTTTTAAACAATAGAATTATGATGAATAAAGTTACTATACCAGTAACAAATTTGTCATGTTTGTTTATTATGCCATTAGTTTATGTAATAAAATGAATTTTATATGTAGTGTTATGTAGGCTATCATAGCTGATGAGAGACATATTGTTATAAATGTTTAATTGATCACTGAACCCGTTCACTTGCCCAGGGCATCTGATACTGCTGTTAAGTCAAAGCTTCTTATTTTACACTTATTAAGTGTTGTTATCATGGAGGTGGCTATCCACTGGTGGGGCTCAAAGCACCTGCAGGATGATGTGGACAAAAGTGAAAATTTGTAGAGTGAAATTCTGCTGAATGTTTTTTTTTGGAGGGGGGGGCAAATATTTTCTCTGTATTCATGGTGAACTTTTTTTCACTCACATTAAATTTGGATACTTTTTCAATTTTAATGATGGAAAGAAATTGTGGGTTCCAGAAAGCTTTTCAGAACCACCGGGTTGATACTGCTGTTTTTTCTGAAAATGTAGGGATTTTTCATTTATTTATCACATTTCTGACTGCAGCTTTTTCCACTGTCTCTGCTAATGTTGCAGTTTCCTACTGTGAGTCACCCACAAACGTTGGAGCGAAGGTACCTGGGAATCATCGACGGAGCCCTGCTCGACCTGTTGAAGGTAAGGAGAGCCGAGCGCCGCTCTGCTCTGCAGGGAAAATGCTCTTATTTTTACATCTTTTGGTCTGTTTTCATTTTTCTTTCTGCTCAGAGTATCACGAAAGCGCTCAAAAATAATAAAATAATAATTTTCATAAACTACCACCTGATAGTTGCATCATTATCACAGTGTTTACGTCGTGACTGCATGGTGCCTCCTCACTGCTTCGGCATCTCTCAGCTCATATCCTGGTTCCACTGCTGTTATTGCTGTGTCTGCACTGTAAACAGGAGCTCCATGTCAAGAATGTAGGCTGTGCTTGTGCACTTGCGCTTTTCCCAGCAGATAATGACTCATCACTAACATGATGCCATCTCAGGACTGACTTCAGCGAGGACAGACATCTCTCACAAAGCTCATCAGGCTTTCTTGTGCTGAGTTTAGATATTAATTTAACAAAATATTTTTTTTGTTAATTGTTGCATGGCTTCCAAATAGCTTCTGGCATTGTCCCAAAGAAGGGAGAAATGTAGCTGACACTATGGGTTTTTTTTGTTGTTTTTTATATAAACAAAGAAAGCTGCATTAGAGTTCATAAAAGCTCATTTGGGTAAGAAAAAAGCAAATGCCACAAATCATATTTCACATCGTTTGGCTCATTTGGTAACTGTGAGACACAATTAAATGCGGCAGCAGCCTGACTTTTATGATAATGGCGATGACTCACAGTAGCATGACTGTTTCCGTTTGTTTGAGAGGTCTGCATGTTTGGGGTGTCTTCAGTCCTCACGGGCTCCATCTGTATGTTTTGTGGTGTTAGAACCTGCTGCTGCTGAACCCCACAGAGCGCTTTCTCACAGAGCAGAGCCTGAACCACCACGCCTTCCAGACCCTGCGGATGGTGGAGCGGCCCGGGCCACCCACACCTACACCTGTACGCTCCTCCAAGAGAAAACCTCACCACGGAGACAACACCACCCCCAGCAGGTCAGCAGTGAGCACTATAGTTGGGTTAAGCTTGCCAGTGCATCCCTCTGCAGATAGGTGTATTAATGGGTTATTTTTTAAACAAATGTGACCTGATGTTTTTAAACAGCAGCAACCATCCAGTGACATTTTGCAGAATATTTCAGTCCACCCATCCATCCATTTTCTTCCATTTATCCACTTCAGGTTCACAGGGGGAGTCGGTTAGATAATTTATAGTTTAGTATTATTTAGTTTGGTGTTATTCTGCCCCTCAGGACCCTAAAGTACATACAGCAAACCATTATAGTAATATAAACAACTCCATACTTAAATGATTTTTATGTTTACAATAAAAAATATAGCTACAATTTTGTGCAACCTCTAAACTGGCCTGTTGCATGGAAACTGCATGCATCGTCAGTTTATAATGATGACATTTAAATGCAACTTTTAGTGTCCCAAAGAGTAAAACAGAACAGTAATCCATTAAAGGGCTACAAGAAGCACGAGGAAGGAGTGGGAGACACATTGAGAGCCGAACTGTAATCAGCCTGAACAGCTGTTACACAGCAGGATGGATCCACCACTTTCATATTTTGTACACCAAATTTTGACCCTACCATCCAAATGATGCAACAGAAACTGATACTCAGATCAGGCAATGACTTTTACTCAGGAGAAACCAACCAACCACTCCACAAACACTACACAACATAGGAGGCCATCTCAATATGACAATACTCACCTGCACACCTGCACTTAAAGGAGACATTCTTTTGAGGATGCCAATGTTCACATTTTGAACCGAGAAGACAGATGGTTTAAGAAAGGATAATGGAGGCCGTCGATGTCCACTGTGAATGGCCATCGTTGAACAGAGGTGGTGGCTTATAACACCACCTGTTAGCCTCCCACGGTGCAGTCTTGATATCCCTGACTAGGCGTTTCAACCCCTACTCACACCTTGCCTCAGGTGACCTCAATAGCTCACATGGCGTTGCGGTGGGGGAGTGTTTTACAGAGGATTAACTCTTTGCTTGGACACTAATGGCAGTAATGACACATGTCTTTATTCACGAACTGGCTCATGTGATGACTCTCATGATTAATAGTGAGTCACCGACAGGTTCACCAAGGGGATAGGGGTTAAATGGCTGGGACTCTCAGACAGTTGTTTTAGAACTGAAGGAGCTGCTTGGATGAGAGGAAAAACGTCTTCACAAACCTAAAATAGTCCAGTTTTCCTCTTTTTTAACACTTAAAACCTTTGGGTGCTAAAGACCACCCAAAGGTCTGTCTGAGAAGATGTAGATAAAGTAGGCTTACATTATTGCCACTCTTAATACTGCAGATCACCTCGCTCACTCTCACTCCTTTGCACTTTTGTCCCCTAGATTTTAACTGTAGCTGTTTTAATTACAGAAATAAAGCCCTCGTTTTTGGAAACTTTTAGCCAAATCTTTTTTGGACAATAGTGAATTAGTCTTTTTACAGTCTAGTCTTTAGATTTGTTTTTAATTTCTATTGCAATATTATATTTACACTAAATTCTGGCTATGATCGATGTTTATGACATACTGTATGATGCGAGAGTCCCAACTGAGTGTCTGTTTTCTGTTAGCTGTTAAGCTAACATCCACTTTATCAAAGACTTCACTCTGTCAAACACATTAACAGAGATGAATCATCAACATACAGAAAACCTCATAATCGACTGCAGATTTTACATCATTCATATATATTGGGAAGAATGAGAGCCCTGCGATTTATCGCTGTGGAACACCATACCTTATTAAATGCAGTTAGCAGTAATTTAAAGCTCCCAGGGAGTAGATTAATGCATGTTTGTTTTTTTATTCCAGAACTCTAAGGATTGGCACATAGTATTTAGATGTTCTAAAATTTATCTGCTTTTGTTCAGGAGCCATGGGGGAAAGAGCTCAGGAAGCCACCGCTCCAGCAGCAGAGAGTGCTCCAGCTTACCCCGACACGAAGACCTCCACCCCAACAACGACAGCTTTCTCAACGGCAACATGTCTGCAGCCATCAACCTCAGCCCCACCCTGCATCCCAAGAATTATCAACCGCAGATCTTCAACCACTCCACTGCCTGCAGCATGGACCTGGCCAGCAGCAACCTGCCTCATCTGCTCAGCCCCGGTGAGACCAAGTCCAAGGGTGACTTTGAGATGAACTTGGGGTCCAAGGTCTCGGATGGCCCTGGGGCAAAGTACCTCAAATCCAACTTCCGCTCTCAGCAGAACCGCCACTCTTTTGTGGAAGGGAAGACCAACACACTTCAATCAGGGGACAAACACAGCCGACACAACTATGTGGAGTCCCACAGCTCCACACCATCTGCCTCCAAGTTTGCCTACCTGAACTTGTCCAAGAGCTATGGCACACTTAGCGATGCCAAGTCAGTGGGGAACTTAAATGATGTGCATCTCTATGCAGATGAGCCCACATCTCGCTATTTTCCCTCCAGCTGCCTCGACCTAACCGCTCCGGGCAGCCCAGCAGCCCGCAGAGTGGAAAGACTGGGACCTGGCGCAGGTGGCCGAGGAAGCATGCGCTCAGAGAGAGAGAGCAACACTCTGGACTCCTCCTACAGGCGGTCCTCCACCCGCCATAAGACTTCAGAGGAGTCCAAGTCACCAGACTCCCTGGATCCTGGGGAGAGTGAAAGGAGCCATGCTCACTCTCTGTCTGCTCCACATGACGCTCTGTCTTATGGTCAGGGATACACCAGCCCCTTCTCCTCCCAGCAGCGGCCACACCGCCATTCCATGTACGTTCGGAGGGATCACCAGAGGACGCATGGGGCAGATGAAGGACTGTTGGTCGGGCAGGGAATGCCCACCAGAGCCAGCAGCCTCCAGCTCCTTTCCCCACAGCTGCAACACCGCACGCTGCCTCGCCACTCTGGGGGCTCCTCCAGAGAAGAAGACATGAGCAGGGTCAGTCCTCAGCCCACAACAAACCTCTCCAGTGTTAGGGAAAACCTTCAGGATGTAATCATAACAAATGCCTACACCAGGTTTTGTTGGACAGCTCTACCTCAGTCTCAGTTTGTCCAATAATGCAGCTGGTTTATAAAGATTCGGAGAGGCAGGATTAACATAGATGCAGCTTCATCTGTGAACATTTGAAGTGCTAAGAGTATGGCTTTCTTTTAAGACATGCAGTGAATCATGCTACCCGTATATTTATATATACTGTATACACACATATAGTATACAGTATATATATATACGTATACATAATTATATACTTTGTTCGAATTTGTATGTATGTGCCGCAGTGCTGAGCTCACTTCATGCTTCATCATGTCTCCATTAACAGAGTGAACAGGCACCCACTGAGGTCACCCACAGCAGACCCCCAATAAGGGACTCCACAAGGGACAACACCACATCTTTTCACACACAGCGGAAAAAAAGCGAGGTCCGACATTCTGCCTGCACCCACCATTCCCCACCCACATCCAGTCTTCCGAGAGTGCGGATGTGGGTGGATACTGCTGTCATGAACTGCTCTCTCTTTCTCTCTCTCTCTCGCTCTCTTTTCTCTGTCTCTCCTGCATCAGATGCCTCTTCATTTTCTCTGTGTGCTTTGCTTCCCTCTAATGTGAATTCTTATGATAGCACAGCCAAGCTTGTCATCGCATCACGTTTCAGTTCTGGACTACATTTATAGCCTCTACAGATGTTTTATTATACCGACCAATCATAAATCAATACGCCCCCACATTAGCTTTCTGTCCCTTCAGGTAAATAAAAGTAGAATTTCAGACAGAGAGGCATGCAAAGCAGGTAGCCTCTGAGGTTTGATGTGATTAATTTCTCTGTTGTGACTCAGGTTGGCTTATATCATGACCAGCAAACTGAAGATGGGGGTTCTTCCAAAGAGAACCGCAACATCTACAGCGAATCCATGCCAAGGCGGGTGGGCAGCTTCTACAGAGGTTGGTTTAATCAGGAGTGATGTTTCTTTTATCCACTGCAATAAGATTAAATCCCTCCTTCACTGGAGGGTGTAATTTTTTTAAATAATCACTGATCAGGTGCTACTAAAAAGTATTTAGAATTATTATATTATGACAGAATTATGTCGGCAGAAAGTTGCAGAGACAGAGGTGTTTCAGATAAAACCAAAAATGTTTACCTTATCACTTGAGGAAGGCTCAGCAGACTCACTGGCAGCTGTCCTGTAACTTCATAGCATGGAACGATTTAAAATCAAAAACCTTACCTGAATTAAGCTGAGCTAATCTCCAGTTTAAGGTCATCTTCTCGGGCATGTCCCGACAGCTTGTAGCTGCTATTTTTAGATCACTCGTTGGAAGTTCTGTTTTTAGCGCTTACGCTGTGCACGCCACAGACCTCAAAGTTGAGAAGAGAGCAGACTTCAACTTCTGTCTCAAACTGACTGGAATTTCACATGGAAGATAATTATTGCTGGGTCTGCAGCTACAGCTAAGGAGTTTTCAGCCATTTTCACCAGTTTTGCCTCACTGTGATTTTGTCCACTTTACAAAAATGAAAATCAAGTTAAAGGATTACAATTTTGACATGCTGGAGGAGATTCAGCGCACACTGCAGAAGCCAAAGGAGACAGAGTAAGACTTCTACAGAGTGAGCTAAAAATAACAGCGGCACTGAAGCCGGTCCAAAAATGCACATGAAGATGATCTTCAGCAGGAGATCGGTCCATACTGGAACAATTTGCTCGCACCTCGTACAGTAGTTGCTGTGAGGAGGGTTGAGAGTTTTGACAGTGATGGGGACCAACCAAGATAACTTACAGTTACCAGATATGCGTCATTGGTCTGCAGTGCCCAGTATGCAGCATTTGAGGTGCAATCCCAAATTCCATCCATAAAAATTAAAGAACATACCTCATTTAAATTTGTTCAATTTTCTCTTTAAGCTAGTTTCCTTGGGCCATTGGGCCTGCTATTTTAAGCACTATGTGGCCATTCAGACATGAGCACTAGCTCATGCTGGATTTCCTTCATTGTGTCAAAGTGGCGGCCTTTCAACTGAAGTATAATCTTGAGGAAGAGGGTGAAATCATAGTGAAGCAAAGCGGTTCAAATTTAGTGGGTGGTAAAGATTGTGTGGGGCCAAATTTCCTGTGATTTCAGCACGCTGACTGCTGGCAAATCCAAATGTGCCATCGTTAAGGACAACTGAATTCTCCTTATCATGTTCTGCTTTACGTGTCACAGGGCACGAGTGCAACTTTTACGATGACGTTGTGATTGTTGGGGACGAACCTGTGTTGCAAACTCTTTGAATGTCAACAGAAATATCGAGCATGCTTTTGAATGTGGCCGCCTTTGGAGACTGAAAACTGAAGACAGTCCACATGTGAAGTCTTAAAGTGAGCGGTATCACCATCACAATCCTGGTGCTTTCAGACCAGATCTGAGAAACGAGGGATCCACCCTAAAGCTTACCCTACTCCTAAGAGGGAGTGTAATTTACAAAGTTATTTTGTATTGGACAAAAATTTTAACTAGTGACTGAGACCATAAACTTCTTACTGAGGACATAGATCAAAGATCCAAAGAGCTTCCTTCAGTACAGTCACACAGACCAGGACTTGGCCTGAATGAAACTAGAGCTATCAATGCTGAAGGTGGTGCACAAGGAACTGACCTTGAAGGCTTTAGAATTTCATAGGAAAAGCTTAAAGCGGCAGAACTTTGTGATCATGCCATTACTTAACTGATGCAGCATTTGCTGTTAAGTGTTGCTGATCTGTACACATTTACAGGCAAGTTAACACTGTACATGTGATAAGCTAGTGTCTGCTAGTCTATTAGCAGAGCCCTGCGTTAAAATGGCACAAGATCTTGTTTGTTGAAAGGGAAACAAACAATGTGGAAGTTTATGCATTGTTTGGCATCAGCCTATTTCCTTAATGTGAGGGACTGTGGCCGCTTTTCCACTAGTA
>VUQK01011332.1:50846-65425 GCA_015106715.1 Bujurquina vittata
CTGTTAAGTGTTGCTGATCTGTACACATTTACAGGCAAGTTAACACTGTACATGTGATAAGCTAGTGTCTTGTCGCTTGTACCAATCAATATAGCCTACTGTGTTTACATGGCACGTTACAACCAAGCTGACCTGTCACAGTTGTTAAGGTCTGCGTCACTGCAGTGTGTGGGTACAGTTCTAAGAAGATGCACGTCAGGCATCTTCCTTGGCAGCAAAAAAAAAAATTTAAATAAATACAAAATCACAGCTCTTTTTTAAAATTGTGCTTTCAATTTTCTTTGGATCTTTGGAAATGCTGAGTTTATTTTTATTACCTGCTAATTCCTTTTGGGTTAGAATTCCCAATCTTGTCCAGCATGAATTACGCCCGCTAAAGTGGACAAAATGTGTTTATTTCTCTGAGTATGTGACGTAAATGAACCCATTTGTCGTGTTTGTCGAACAGTCCCGTCTCCCCGGCCAGACAACTCCTTCCATGACAGCCGGGGTCAGAGCCGGGGCTCTGGCTTGTCTGGGGACGGCAGCAGTTTGGCGAATCACTCCAAACGACAGCCGGCATTTGACCCCTGGTAATTATATCTTCTACCAACAACCGAAAATAGTTTCACAGCAAAGAACAGCACCATTTATTCTTTTCCCTGTCTGTGGTGCTGTCAAAACAGTTTACTGTCGGATGTAATTTCACGCTGGCCACATGACACAGCAGCTTTAACAGCAAGTGTTCCCGGGAGTTGAAAACATTTTAGCTGAGACATCACGCTCATTACTCTTTGTTTTTATTTCAGGACTGGCCCAGATACTGTAGTATTGAATGCCTCTGAGCCTTCCAAAGAAAAGGAGAAGCAGGGTTTCTTCAGAGCAATAAAGAAGAAAAAGAAAAAATCTCAAATGGTATGTTGCATGTGAAGTCCATCTGAGTACCGGACTCGTGTGTGGATGCAGTGTTTCCAGTCTACAAGCCTCACTGGCACCCTTACAGAAATATCAAACCATTTTTTTTGGTTGCTGTTGTTGCCATGTGCATCGTGTTTACCTGTGCCACCAGTCATGTGCCTCTGTAATTACAGATTGAAGTCCCTGATGGAAGGCCTCCTGTCATCAAGAAATGTCTTTTCCCTCTGTTTAGCCCCAAGAATAACATAAAGCATAGTTCCTCTGTGAGAGTCCTCCCTGTAGTGTCCTCTCCCATGGTACATGCTGTTCTACACTATCCTACTCACCTCCTGCCTTCATGTCACCCATTTAACATTGCATGCATTAACAGCATTGATCAACACTGTTTAATGTGTAATTTGAAGCCTGGTTTTCTTTGATGGGCTGAGTGAATGAATCAATAAACCAGCTGGATCCATCTACAAAAAGAAAGCTCCCACTTTGAAGAAACGCATGCACTTGACTGCAATCAGTTTAAATCGGATGGATCTGACGGGTCATTTTTGTGCTTCTGATCACCCGCCAGTGATTTTAGCCGTGGCTCTAACAGCATGTCTCTGGTTATGAGCTGAGGATGAACGAGAGCGCTCAGGCTTTAAGCTAAGCACACAAGGTTTCAGGAGTTTGTGTGCCTATTTTCACGAAGCTCTACTGCTTCACCGGCATCACGCAGAGGCGTTTGATCAATCTCTCTGTCCGCGCCTAAACCCATGACTTTATTACAGAGCAAAGATCAGAAAGGGAAAGCTGCAATAATGCTTGCTAAATATAAAAGCGACCACATTTTGACGCGCTAAACTGACTGCCAGGCTCTGTGGCAGTAGTGGTTCAGCATGAAACAGGTGTTTGAGGCTCTTTCTTCCCTTTACATTTCTATTTATAAGTGACAGTTTGCTCAGATTCGGGGAGGGGGGTTACTTGCTGATGACAGAGCACAAATAAACGCAATCTGGCCAGGAGGAGTCAGGCAGACTGCGAGTCGGTGGAAAATAGCGTTTACCGTGTGATGAGAAAATCATTTGAACTCCATTTGAATTGCACTCAGAAAACATCATTTATTTATCAGAAACAAGTGGGGTGTTCTCTTGTCTTCCTCAGATCAGCAAACACACAGGGTTTGGCTTCAGATGCATGTTTTTTGATTTGGTTTTTTTTTACTTCTTCACTGCACTTGAGATCAATAAGTAGCAATGCAGGTTATCAAAAGTAGCTTCTGTGATGAATGAGCACATGAAAGCGGTAACATGAAACACAGAAATCTGTTTTCTGAAGCATATTTTGATCATTTTTTATTAGGACTATCTTATAGGAGACTCATTGTGCTCATTTCCAATTTCATAGTTTTATTCTTAGACCCTGTTCAGAATAATCTTTATCTTATACTGCCCTAATGTTAATTTACTGTATGAAAAAAATACATTTTAGCTTCCCTATTGATCTAAATTTCTTATGATTGGCTGCCACTCACGAGCAGATTTGGGACTAGATTAGGAATATCTGCTCTCTCTGACATCTTGCAGAAGTAGGAGTAGAAAAAACTGTCAGAAATGAGCATTTAAGCCAATTTGAAACCTGAGCTTTGATACAAACTAACTTGATAATTGGAAAGCATAGACCATTGTAACGCTATCAACAGATAGCCTTTTAAGTCAAAGAAAAGACAGGTTAGCACATTCAGTGCGTGTTTCTGGTTGCCCTTGACAATGCACTCATCTACCCTGGCCATAAGTTGAAAATGTGTCTCACTGAACAGGGTGGATTATACCTACGTGCTCTGTGTGACAGGTTTCTGGTGAAGGGGTGGAGACAGTCATCCAGAAGTCCTCCAGGTCATCGAGTCACCAGAGCAGCCGCCACAGGTCTCGTGACAAGAGCAGAGACCGGGACCAGGACCGAGACAGGGAGAAGGACTGGCCGCCCGAGAAACTGTCCGATTCACACTCTCCAGTGAGAATCCTCCTCGGTTCCTGTTTTGAAATGTTTGATTTAAAAATGTCATAACTTAATTATTATAAGAGAGAGAAAACGTTGGGCACAACAGTGACCATTTCTTCTATAAAAGATGCCCCTTTTTCCTCTACTGCCTGAAGAAGATACTACAGATTGAAATGCTGTTTCTGTATAAATGTTTTAAGAATTAAATTATAACTCTGAGCCAAATAGGCTGCAGACCTTTCCCATTTTTCACTTTTTCTTGATGCTGAATAACCTTGAGCTAGTGGTCGTTCCTTGGTGCATAGTCAAAAAATTACTTCAAAATGAAAGTTGCACCAATGTTGAGGGGCAACCTCCAAGTTGGCTTGGGGTACTTTTTGAAATATTTCTAGCAAGACTTTTTGAGCAAGAGAACTGCTCTATCTTATCTTTTTATCAGTTAGTACAAAGCAAAAAAAGGCACAATCAATAAGAGGGTTCTATCCAAAAAAAAAAAAATTATATATGATTCTTGTAAATGGCTCAAAAGTGTTGTTTATATATTTTTTTAAAAGGCATTGATAATGCTAGTCTAGTAACCAAATAAGCTGTGAATCAAATGTTGGTGTACTGAAAAAGCAAAAACAAACTTTAATCCCTGCAGTGCAAAAATCTGATTGATAATTATCACTTTGTAAGACGTGGTCTGCCTGGGCTGTCATTGTTGGGATTAAACTTGCTCTGCTTTTTTTGTATTGTGTCGTGTCTTTCAGAGCCAACCGCTGAAGTCACTGCGTAAGCTCCTGCACCTTTCCTCCTCATCCTCTAACCAGACTGCACCTTCTGACATGCGCTACCAGCCGCTGCCTAATTCAGCCTCTGCCCAAGGTGGTTTCACTGAGAGCCGGGGTCACTCTGGGGTCAGCACGCCCCAACTTAAGGCCCGACAGTCAGCATACCCGCTGCCTGCACAGCTGGAGTCCGGCTGGCACACGTCTGCCCTGGGCCGCCCCGAGGGCAACCCCTACCCGGAGCAAATGAGCATCAAAGGAGGCCAGAACGGGCACGGCTTTGGACGCCCGTCCAGATCTCGTATGCCAAACCTCAACGACCTGAAAGAGACAGCTCTGTGATCTCCAGCACATGCGCGCCAGACTCCTCTGTTTCCACCTCCCTCCTGTAACACTTCTCAACACATACACACACACACACACACACACACACACACATACAAACACACACAAATACCAAACCATCAGTTTAAACACTGCTTGCAAATAGGCCAAAAGCCTTTTTATGTCTCGATTTTTTTAAAGCTTCCATGTTTGATAGACTTTATATTAATACTTATGTAATTCTGATTATAATTTGTATTATAAAGTAAATATATTACAAATTCTATATATATATATATATATAAATATATATATATAAATGGATAGATAAAGTGTAGATTTTAAGTGTAAGTATTTTTGTTTCTATTAAATATAGAAATATAGTACATTTTACTGCGTAGTATTATTTAAGACTAATCTAAGGCATTCTAAACAAATGCAGTTTTATCAGTTGTTACAATAGAGGTCGGTAACGTCAGTAAGTCGTGTTCATCTCGTCCGGGATTGTAACTCTCTGTCCAAGCTGTCTTGCTTTTGGATGTGCTCCGTCAGACTGGTTACAGACGCTCAAACGTGCAACTGTGAGTCAGTGCAGCCGTGTTGAAATATAGCTATAATGTCTGCAGTTTCTCTGAGCTGAAATTGACAATCTGAAAGCTTTGATATTTTTTTTTTCGAGTGCTCTTTTCTTTTCTTTTTAATCTGAAATTATTTTAGGTTTTATGTCTTAAGTGCAGCCATTTTAGAAACTATGGTGCCATCAACGAACAGAAACCCTAACCTACGTCGCCCTCTGTGGGAGATGTTGAAGCACTGCATTTACTGTTTTCTGAGGTTGTCATGTACTAACAGTTAGGCACTGATTTTCCAAGCACTGTATGTGTAAATAATAATTTTCATAATATAAACCAATGTTATACAAACAAAACTGCAGTTACACTTCAGTTATTACAAATAGAGCAAATCTCATCATTTAAAAAACAAACAAAGGTCAAATGTTTATCTATACAAGAGTGAAAATGTTTAACGACGCAGAAATGTTAACATGCCCATAATGGATGAATTATAATGTGTTAAAATGTTTTGCACTGCTTTTGAGCAAACTTCAAGAGGCATCTGCAGCTGATAATGAAGGAAGTGGGTTTTCTTGGAAAACTGCTGGATTCAATAAAAACTTTGTTATTTGATTTTTATTTTATTTTTAAACTTCCAAGTGGTTCTGCTTGTTTGGTCAGTTAAAGAAATACACAAATACACCCAAAAAAAACATTTAAAGTTTAACTACTGCTTTTATTTTATATAATTTAGAAGGTCATTTTGCAGCAGTTGGAAGAACACATAAGCCATTCTGGGTGTATGTGGTACAATGACTCCCAGCTTAGCCCTCTGAGAGGAACTCGAGTGCTGCTATTTCACCTCTACCTGTTAGCTATTTAACACTTCTTATTACAGTATAGAAAATGGATATTGCAAGTCTATCTTACACTGACAATATTAAGGGCAATTTGGGCCATTTACCCTGGCTTGGGTCCATGTTACTAAACTGGGAATGACATTTGTTTCTGAATTCTGAATGAAAGGGATGGATGGAGGATGGACCCATTCCAAAGCTATTTTTCACATTTATCTATTTATCTGTTTTCAACCATTAATCCACTATTAGCTGTCTCAGCCATTTACTTATTACTTGAACTTCATCGGACATTTAAGTACTTTAGAAATATTCTTATTCCAGCTGATTATCCATGTACTTTAGCCTTTTTCCCACCATTTGTCCATTGTTTTCCTTAACTATTTACAACATTGATCCATGCTTTTTTCCTAACGTTAACAGGTCACCCTCTTCTTTTTGCAGCAAAATCCAGTTGTAAAAGTCATTTCAGCTGCAGAATCCTTGCCCTGGCTGGGAATCACTGTACTGCTGTATTTTTAACTGTTTGCACACACTGAACCACTGGGGGGGTGAGCTTTTGAGAAATCCTAAAATGGAAAGGCAGTGGGGGGCGCAGAATCGTTACTGTAACATTGTTTTTCTGTTGGAAATAAAATGCCATGAGAGTAGCTTGGCAGAAATAAATCCGAACCTTTTTAATGTTGCACTTTGAAGAGACGATGTGGCTCAGCAATATTGCTCTGTAAATTCTTCCACACTTTCACGATGTGTGAATATTGAAAGACAGGGGTGGGGGCTCCTGCTGTAACACGCCGAGCCCGGACATGACCGTATCATATTGTGTGTTGTGCATCTGTAAGGACTGTGCACACTCTGTACCTGACACACAACATTTCTCTCTTTGGATTATTGTTTCGCTGAAGGAGCACCGTGTATTATATTAATACTGATGTGTGACTACTTGTTTGGTAATATTTATAACAGAAGATGTTGATCAACTGTTTAAATGAAATCAAGTATTAAGTTTGTGCTTTTATTACAGACACAAATTAGTAGCATAGTTCAGTGTTTATCTGCTTTTTTTTTTTCAACAGAGCATTTACATGGCAGCGTAAACCCACAGATGAATGCTTAACAATTTTAGAATATTCATGTTTACAGATGTAACAGTAAATCTCAAATAAAACAAGCCAATTTGACTCTGGAAATGTAGAAGGTCTTTTGTTTCCTGACACAGTAAACAACTCGTTTTGAACTCCTTTAGCTTTATTAAAGGTCACAAATCTCATTTTGTGCTGGGATAACCAATGTGCTTGAGGAAGGGGTCCAGTTATGTGTTTATCTAACAGCACAATACATTTTTAGAATAAGACATATAAATAATTTATCTTGACACCAGAGACGTCCACCTGCCCAGATTGCTTTGAGCTTCACCAAGTCAGGACAGACTTGTTTGAGGTATCAAAGGATCTTTCAGCATTAGACAAATGTTCCCCTTTTGGCAAGTGGCAGGATGGCAGGGGCATGATGGTGGGTGAGGTTAAAAAAAAAAAGCAGGGTGGATTACACTTTAGGTACACTTGTTCATGCACATCAGCAGCTCCATTCTCATTGCGATGCGGGTGTGCCAGCCCAGCGGCAGCAGGCGGATATAACGAGCCACAATAGGCGGGCGCAGCAGGTTTTGCACTGTGGAGGAGCGGTCAGAGTTTCCGTAGAAGACCTAAAACAAGAACAAAGTACACAGCACTTAAATATACAATAATTTTATTATATCTGCCCTGCCTCGCACCCTTTGACAGCCAGGACAGGCTTAGCTCCCTATCTTTGACATCATAAAGAGGCAGAAAAACATCTGAAACCGAGCAACAAAAATAATGGGACACAACAGATAAACATCACTGTCTGTGAACTGCTTCTATAAACAAGTCTCGACACTCAGCGGCCATCTTGAAGTGCCTCAGGGTGCTTACTTGGACAGCTATTTTAAAGAATGAACTAAATTTTAGTTTGAATGATCACCAGGACTTAAAAACACGCTTGTCTTTAGAGACGTCGTGCCTCAGATGACCATATTAGGAATCTTCATCAACATGAAAAAAGTGTATAAAATGTCTAAATGACACAATTATTGTAGCTTAAAATATTCTTACAATAGTTATATAATTTGTAAGTAATGTTTATTTTAGGTTTTTTAGTGGCTTGTGGATTCAAAAATATGATTTTTTTTAAGATGGTATTTCCTTCAGATTCAGTTACTAAAATATAAATAATAAAATGTAAATAAAATAAATTGCATACAGAAAGATATAAAAATGGAGACGAGGAAATAATATTAACCAACAATGGTTTGATTTATTTATTTTAAATTATTATTTTAGAGGATTTAAATTTTTTTTTTACAGTTACCATTTTATTTATAGCAATGTTTATATGAATGTTTTTTTACCCTATTGTCATGCTTATTTAAATAATTGCTTTATAATAATGAACACTATGAACCTCCATAGGAATGCTATTGAGAGCATGTTACTCTTTCTCAGTAAGTGAAAGAGCTGGCAGGGAAAATACAGCTGAGGTTACAGGATATTTTCTGTGGCTTTGTATTGGATCAGCTTGGGTAAGACAGCAGAGTGGAGATAGTTAATAAAGCCCAGAGGACTCAGTCAATGAGACACTTTCATAACTGTTTACTGTACCGACCCTGTTGTTTCCTGTCTGGTCTTTATAGTAGATCCAGTTGAGAGTTTCCTCGATGCGGTACTGGATGCTGTATTTAGTAATCCACTCATCAGCATCACAGCGGCCCTGAGTGAGGATGCCAGACACCACGCTCACCTCCTTCAGATCGATATGGATCCACTGGTACTGGTCATTGAACTTGGACAGCCATGCACACCTAACAAAGATTTGCACTGTGAGCTTTTTGTTTATCTGCAGCGTGTGCACTGTGTGAGTTGAACTGGAGAGGAGATAGGGTCTGCAGGACTCACCCAAAGCCCTGATTGTTGAGGCGAGCCTTGTTGGGGATCCAGGAGGAGTACCAGCCGGTGTACTGGTCCTGATTGGAGCAGCTGATTTGTTCTGAGGTCACAGATCCAGATTCAAAGCCCAGCGGCCTGTGGTACGGGCATTCTGTGGAGGGTAGTGTTTGCATGTTACTTTAATTACTGAAAATAAACAGAAGTTAACATTTACAATTAACTGAGCTGCAGTGACTTTTTGCCATCTTGATGTTTTGAAGTCTGAGAAGCACAGGGTACATTTGCCCAGTCACCAACAAAGTGTGCTCCCCCTGTTCTTCGTTCTTTGAATTGTTCTTCGTAGCACTATTATTTGCAACATATTCATCTTCTTGTATTCAATAAGGCTTAAAACTATTATCACTGATCATTGCTGGGCATTTAAAAAATGCAGGTTTGGTTCACTTCCTCACTGCTTTCACTTTTCAGACCTTAAGCTACTTCCATCTCTTCTATACAGTCTTTTCAGTGATGCCTGCTGTGTGCTGTATATTGGGGGTCATGCTGCTGTTTTCCCTGCTTTGTGCTTGCTACGTGTGTGTAAAAGCTTGAAAAGCTTTACTGACACAGTGTAAGCACAACAAAATTACTGTTACTTCTATTACCACTAAGTTCACTTTGTGGGTATTAAATAAGTAACAAAATCTAAAAAAGTATAAAAGTAAGACATAGAAAATGTGAAAATATTGGATTGATGTCATTATAAAAGGACACAAGACTGCAAGTGCATCATCAGAAGGATAGGGCTGATGCATCAGCTGTCAGCACAGCGGTGGAGCGGTGATGATTTGGGTTTGTTCTGCAGTCACAGGAGCTGGGCACCCTGCAGTCACTGAGTCGATCATGAACTCCTGTGTATACCAAAGTATTCTAGACTCAAATGTGAGGCCGTCTGTCTGACACCTCCAGTCAGCCGAAACTGGATCACGCAACAGGATGATGATCCAAAGCGCAGCAGCAAACCTACAACAGAACAGCTGAAAAAGGTGCTGTAAGGCCCAAAGTCCAGACCTCAACCTGGCTGAAATGCTGTGGAGAGAGCTGTGCGTAATGAGTGCCCACAAATCTCGATGAACTGAAGCAACGTTGTAAAGAAGAGTAGGTCAAAATTCCTCCACAAGGAATGTGAGAGGCTGAAAACACAGAAACAATTATTTCAAGTTATTGCTGCCAAAAGTGGTTCTACAAGTTACTAAATCATGTGACATCCTTAATTTTTCACACACTTCTTCTTCATTTTTCTTAGTTTTTTTTATGTAATGTGTTGTATTATTTACTAAATGTTAAAACCTGGTAAAGACTAGGTTTCTTTTTTATTATGTCCATAAAAAGAAATGAATGAGGGTTTCCTTTCTTTTGACTGTGATAGAACATTGATTTCATATAATAAAAAAATATAGTACTGCACATGGAAACAGGCTCAGGCCCTGTGATAAACTGTCTCCATCTCCCTCTCACCCCTAAATTAGATAAGCAGTTGGGAAAGTGGATGAATGGAAAAGCCTCACTGAGATGGAAAGCTTATTTAATTTTAAAGGCACTGAGGCTTTGTACTATCTCGCCCAGCTTTTCCTCTTGTGGTGATCTCACTTACAGTGAGATTTGCTAATCAGAAGGCTTGCATGACAAGGCAGAAGAAGATGATCAGGACATTTTCTGATGTGCACTCCCTTGCCTAGCATCATAGGTGAAGGGCATGTCCTACTTTGGGCTTCCTAATCTGTTCGTCACATTCCTGCACAGGTAATGCGATTATCTGAAAACCATGTGCCTTTGCAGGCTTCTTCTTCCCAGCTGTTCATTTCTTAACCTTCGGCGCGAGCCTCTTTCATCTTACAGGTTGAAAAATCGTAAGATCAGAGATGGTGATTGTGCACTGCTGCAGAGTGCGAGCGTATGAGGACACAGCCAGCTACCATCAGCTGTGTCATCCATCACAGACGTCAAATAAAGATCCACAGGATACAACTCTGCCCACCATTAATCTTCACGTGTGTGACTTTCTCCTGTGAGCCAGTGTCCTTTAAGTAAAGGGCGTCCCATTTATCACTTTTATAAATCTGAAAAGGACATCCAACAAGAGTGTAAGTGAAGCAGACAGGGTACCGCACAGGTGGAGTCCTCACCTGGCATGCAGTTCAGCAGGTGACCCTGAGGTGGTGGCAGTGAGGTTGGAGGAACAGTTGGGATGACAGCAGGCGTGCGTGTAGGTGAATCAGCAGATTCGCAGTCACAGGTGCAGGCCTTGATGTTCTTTGTCCAGGTCTCAATCACCTTCTGATCCTCCTCCTGCAGCTCCTCCTCCTGGATGACCTCGTCCTCGTGAAGATCACAGAGTGGAATGAATTCAGAGATTGCTCTCAAAAGAATTTAAAAGCACTTTTTTATTATTATTATTTTTTTTTTAGGAGCTTTCTTACCTCCTGTGAGTGAACAGTGATCAGAGCTATATACCGGATTGATATAGAAGCATGAAATGTAAGAGCAGATGAATAAAATACTGTGCAGAAAAAAAGAAAAACATTAAAACTAAAACCTAAAAGAAGCATGATGGGAAATAATCTCTTAAATTATTGTCATTAAATGAATAAATCTGCCTTTTATGTAGACATGATTTATATGCCTGCACTGAGGTGACACCAAAGAAATGCCAGTTTAAAATGCCCGCTTTATAATTTCACTTGGCCATCTTTTCGCAGCAGTACCATTTCTCTGTGACCATTGGCATTATTACACAGTGACACAATAACATAACCAGAGCAGTGAGTGCATGATTATTTTAAGGCAGGCTCAGCTGCACAGTGACTTACCCTGAGAGAGAAGCAGGAGGGAAAGCACAGCAGCACGACAAGCAGGGATCTCCATCTTTCCTCCTCAGCTGTGCTGAAGTGAAATATGTGTGATACCCACTGCAAGTGGATGGGATTACTGTAATCCACAGGCCTGCGATAGCCTTATCTAATGCTCCTTATTGGCCCTTAGACACCTCCCTTAGGTGCTGTTGCACTGAATGTCATCACCTCATGGATAAAAGTGGCCTTCATTCATGATGGCAGTGGTGTCTTTGAGGTTTTATACTAAAGTGAAAAGGCTGTTTTAGTCACTAAGGCCCTTTGTGGCTCTGTGATATTTCACAGCATTTGTGTTCACCTGCACTGTTTCCTTTATTTATGGCAGATAAGGGCTGGTTTAAAAGGGATGTAATGACTGAAACACGGCTACCTCTGAATGCAGCTGTTCGTCCACACAGAGATCAGTATCAGGGAGCTAGTATAACTACAGTTCAAAAATTGCTCAAATATGCCTGAAAGCAGCAGATTTGTTGATTAGTTGTCTCTATGAGCTGGCTGGCAAACTGCAGGTATTTCAAGGTGTCTCTGGATCTAGGTCTGTTAGCCACAGTTCACCAGAAAACATCATAATGTAGTGATAAGAAATGAAAGTAAAACAAAAGAAGGATCCACACCAGTGAGCTATTTCCTGTGAAGGCAGCTATGAAACGTTGTAGGAGAAATTCATTGTAGGAAATATTTTAACCATTAAAATATCACAGTGCAAATAAATATACAAATGGGGTCATTGTCTGCGCTAAAACAAAGCTCAGTTTGATTCAAATCAGAAATGATCATGAACATTTTAATAAACAGTGAAAATGTTGAGTCAGGAGTCACTTGGCCGACACTGGGATGGACCACAGTTAGCCTGCCATCATCCCTAAACTCACCATTTACATGTTTGTTTAACGGACAGTAGTAATGATGGAGATTTGAACACTACTGTGTGTACAGTAAGAGATTTTACCTTTTTTAAAATTTCACAGTTATTGCAACTAAAAGCTATCCTAACATGAATGGATGGGATGTAGCTGAAGTGCATTTAGCCATATAAATCACTACAAACTTTGATTGACACTGGACAGCTTTTTTAATTGGTGCTAATCTCAAATCACGTGCCAGTTTTTGTCATGTAAAATGTAATCATTTTACAAGAAGACAAGTTGCTCCAAAGTGACTGAAACCTCATGAAAGCAGGTTGTTCAGCTGCGGGTCAAAGAGATGACTGAGCCAGCTGTTGGGAGTCGATTGTTCCTAAAGTCTGATTTCTAGACTACTGAGGCTTTGCAGCGACATTAATCCATTCAAATCCCCAAACAGGGCTGGTTGTCCAAGTACAGCTAGGAAACCACAGCAGTATCCCTGCTGTGATATTCTTGGTAAACATAAAGCATTGAGCTTTTAGAACCAAATTTTGGGCCCAGATGTTTGTTTTGTCTTTTTAAAAATTTGCAGTCCAGCACCTCCACCATTAAATAGTCTGTTTAGAACAGATGTGTAGCGCTTCAAGGCCAGCTGTAGAAAGTCTGCATCTGCGCAATCCTGATTTTAATTAATATTCATTTTCATATATTGCATCATGCAGAGAAATTGATTCTGTGAAGCCAGTCTTGAAATATTGATCGAATCCAGCATTTTCTATACCCTTTATACTCTGATTGTTATATTATATTCATGCATTGATGCGCTAGTACGGTTATTTAGTGTATTACTGGTTTTACAGTCTGTATGTGTTTTGTGGGTGGGAGTGGGGCTCAACTGTTTTTAGGCTTTGCATACATATTTGATCATATTCCTATGCTCTTGGATCTTGGACATTTATTTGCATTCTTTAGCTTATTTAATATTGTGTGCAACTTTCCAGAGACAGCACATGAAAATTTGCAATACTATATTAGCAATAATGAGATCAATACTTTTGTAATGAAGCTTTTTTGCTTTTTCCCTGACAAACTCAAAATAACTCAACACTGTGCCTGGAATTTCTCAACATTTCAGGTTCTCTGTCAGCATGCAGTGTGTCGTCATCTGACAGTTTCAGGTTTTGGACTGAAAGCCTAATCTGCAGCAACCAAGCCTCACAGCAGAAAACAATCAAACAAAAGGTTAGACTAGGTTTGCAGCAGTACTTTGACTTACATTTTGAAATCAGGTTATAATTTAGCTGGCTCAAATGGGAAACATTACTGTTGGTGTCAAAATGGTGAAACATTGCTGCCAAAATGTATGAAGAAGCCAGTGAATGATCTGATCTCTCTCAGACACTGTGCAAATTATTAACTCCATGAAATACAGAAAGCCTCCTCATTTACACACAGAAGCAGAAAATGAAAAAAACCCCAGCAAAAATACAAAAATACATAGCCCCCCAAACTATTGAGTTCTTATTCTCAAAATAACAAATTATTTGTTACATTTTATTGATTAATTGTTGCCCATGTTATTTTTATACTAAACTTGCTGCATTTAATTGGATCTTATTAATTATTTATTTTTTTGCAACGTATTTTTTTTACCAGTTTGACTGGGCGGGACCGAGTGATTTGATTGCTGTCCATAGCAGCCAATCAGATGTATGTTATCGAATAAGCCCGGCGGTAAAGGCGGTGACTACAAAATATGTCAGCCAATAAAAATCATCATATCCGCGCTAGTGGCCAATCAAACGCTTGTTAACGACTGTCCGTGTTTCGGGGTGGTGTTGGGTGGCTGGTTTCTTCAGAGTGGGGATACACAGTGTTATTATTCAAGGTAAGTAGTTTTGAGTGTGTCAAATTTTGAATTTATGTTATAACGTACAAACGCGCTTGACCCCCCGTGGTTTTTAAATAGGCTTTTATGGTGACAGGACGTAGTAATGAGGGCAGCCGCTGGATAACGGTGTTAACCATATGTCCGTTCGGCTGTGTTGGTAGAAACGGGATGATTTCTGTCATGTTTCTGGTGGCGCTACATGACACGGCTCTGGAGGACACGGGCTTTAAAATTTGGCGGTGAAAATGACTGTGGCGTGGCGTGTGTTTGGGTGCATTTTGTGAATTTAACATGCACAATCCGCTTTTTTTCTGATCAGCAATTTTGCCTGAATTTAAAACTGAAGTGAAAACACAGTAGTGTTTGTATAATGACGGGCTGTCGAGATCGACGATATTGCTTTCTCAGGGCCGATACTAAGACCGATTCTTAGTAATCAACGGGCCTGATGAACAAATAAATAAAATACTGGTGCTTGAATAATGTTTACAGCATGTTAGTGTTTTCCATGATTATGTGATTTGGAAACTCGTCATCAATCTATCAGGGATTACAAAAGCCAAAAACAGCCACTTTTACATGATGCATCTGTGCTTTGTGTGTGCGTGTG
>VUQK01011332.1:69228-86157 GCA_015106715.1 Bujurquina vittata
GCGAATTAGTGGTGTTATTTATTTATTTATTTATTTTTTTTTAAGGCTTTATAAAACCCTTCCCACATGCCTGTAAACCTTTCCTACTCATTATCTCAGGCCTTCACTCTCCTATTTTCTTTCTCCATGTGGTTATACACTGCTCCAGTAATTAATGTAAAACTCTGGCTCTTTTTCCCACGTGTGTCTTTTGTCTCCCTCTGCTCGCTTCTCTTTCCTCTCACCCCCAGCCAGTTGTGGTAGATGGCTGCCCCTCCCTGAGCCCGGTTCTGCTGGAGGATTCTTCCCATTAAGAGGGAGTTTATCCTTCCCACTGTTGCCAAGTGCTTGCTCATAGGGGGCTTTTTGATTGTTGGGGTTTTCTCTCTAATATTACAGGGTCTTTACCTTACCATATAAAGTGTTGTTGTGATTTGGCGCTATATAAATAAAATTTTATTGAATTATCTGGGATATGCTCATTGACTAACAACTTGTCATTCAGTGTTTTGCAGTTTGTCACCCCTTGCTCATCACTTCTGGTTTCAGTATACAAAGATGGAGATGGTGAAAAAGCACAACTTGAAGTTTTATAACCGGTCTTCACTTACTCATGGGTTCTATTACAGTGGCTGTGGCATATTTATACTGTCTATGATACATTAGTACAATAACAAGCAGGGAGACTGCCTGCGGCTGGACAGTTGAAGCTGTCATAAACTTCTACTGTGGGCATGCTTTAGTGCAACATGATTGGGTAATATGTTTGTTGAAATTCAAAGTGTAGCTTCAAGTAAGGCTCTGAGCTCTCGGCCACATGTGAAACATTAATATAACCCTTAAAAGTATTAAGCAACACTCTGTAACAATGTTGTATTGAGGACTGATCCACTTATGTACCAGGGTGAACTGTGTCATCAGGCTGCTAGTGCAACATAATGATGTGTTTTATTTTGGAAGGCTTCTTGACATAGAGAATGTCTTGACATAGAGCATTTCTTTTAAAGGTCTGACTCGATATCTTCCTGGAGTGAGTCAGCTCCTGTAAAAATGCTGCCTCACTCCTCTGTTGTAGTGACTGAACCAAGCCGTTTATGTTTCCTGCTTGGCTGCATCTTGCATTCATTTTCACAAACAGCAGACAGAGACAGAGAGGAGCGTGAAACAATCAAGAATTCAAACTGTCAAAGCAGCCACAGAAAACAGCCATTCTCTTCTCTTTGACCTCTATCCGTACACTTGTACTCGTGTCTGTTAAAGAATCTACAGCCCAGTCCATTGTGTCCTGCTGCTTCTCTGGTTTCAGGGGATCAACTGACCAGCTCCTTTATTAGCCAATCATCACATGCTTAGTGCCTTAGGGATTATCAGGGATAAAGAACCATGGCAGAATGGGGCTTAACTGTTTCAGCCTTCTGCATCCAGCTTCTGGCTTTTAAATGAACACCCTTGTACACAGTAAACAGCAGTCCTTAATAATAATGGAGAAATGCCCTCTCAGCACCATTTCAGTGAGATGGGAGACAGTGCATCACTTCGGGAGCCTGTCGGAGCATTATAAATGCCTGAAGTCAGCTCCTTGGCTTTGGCTATTTGATGATGTAGTTTTCACAATGAAAGCTGCTTATTTAAAGGGACAGCTCACCCCTGAATCAAATTCATGTTATTTTTCCTCTGGCCTATAATGCTGTTTTTCCTGCTACATTGTGGTTGTGGGTGTGATTTGCCAAGTTTTTGAGATATCTGTGGAGATGTTTCACCTCTTGATTATAAGAAGGACACTGAGACATTGAAAGGACACAGCTGCCTGTTCTCCCTCATGCACGCTGGCATAAAATCCAGATCCACACATCACACAGCATCAAATTAAGGAAGAGTTTCCTCCAAAGCCATAAGACTAAAGAATAAATAATGAGTAAATATAACAGGTGCAATGAATATTGGACTGCCCCCTGTAGTGTTTATGCTATATTTTCCCCTTTGTTAGTATTTTTATTTATTGTTTTATTTGGGCCTTTCAGCTTCAGCATTTTGTACAATTGTATACCTGGAGGAAAAATCTTCCTTCTGAGCTTCGATACAGTTGACGGTCCTAATTAGAACAACGGTTCCCATATGAAACTGCTCACAGCAAAGTTTGTGGGGTTTTCTGAGTAGCCAGGTGAACATGTTGGTTGTTGTTTGGCTTTTTCAGTTGAATTCAGGTGAATTTGTTTGTCGTGTTGCAGATATGCCAGCTTGTATTTCTGCTGTGCCATTGAGGACCAGGACAATGAACTCATCACGCTGGAGATCATCCACAGATACGTGGAGCTGCTGGATAAATACTTTGGCAGTGTGCGTTCATGGTGTCTGACTTAGTATTCTTAGTTATATTAATAGTTATATTTGTCACGTTGAACTGTTTGTTAATATTTAAAGTTATTGAATTTTTTTCATCAGGTTTGTGAGCTGGACATTATTTTTAACTTTGAGAAGGCCTATTTCATCCTGGAGGAATTCCTTCTGGGTGGGGAAGCTCAAGAGACGTCTAAAAAGAATGTGCTGAAGGCCATCGAGCAGGCTGACCTGCTACAAGAGGTAAGATTTGTAAAAACACTACAACAACATGGGAACAATGCCCAATTTTTCTTTTCATTTGTAATGTACCCTCCCTTGTCTTTATGTGTGGACATTTCTGGTGAAAGACAAAGACGAAAGAAGCATAATCTGCATATTTTATGCTAGTACATCTCTATTTCATAACTTATATTATATTGGAGACAGCCATTGTTATTGGTAGTGGCAGCAAATACTGTAATATATTAAAAAAGAAAAACTTTGGGTTTATGTTTTGTTGCAATTTCTTTTATATCAATACTTCAATCAGTAGAAAGACTGCTGAATATCTGGTGCTTTCACTCTACTGTTTTTATTTGCTAATGAAATCAGTGTGAAAATATATGGGTGGAAAAGCATGTGGTGTCAGTTTAATGTTGCAGTCAATTAAGGCTGTCAATCCACTATAACACTAATTGTGAGATGAGCAGTGGAGCTGTGTTTGCTTCTGCACCCTTAAATGAGGAAAGAGGGAGAGACATTCAATCACAGACATGTGTGGCAAATGATCTAGCCTACTGCATGTGAACAGTTCAAGCAGTATTAAGTCATAGTGTTTGCCTGTTCCATTTTTAGATGTCTTTATATGTGTTAAATAGTTAAAAGCAACAATAAGTTAATAAAGAAATCCCCAGTGCTTAGGCCAGCATGGGCTAACTTAGGACAGGCCAAAGGGCTGGAAATGCACTAGTGGAAAAGCTAAAAGTGGTGTAGAGACAGGAAGAGATGTGTAGCAATGTGCCAACTAGAGACCATGGGAGCTTGGTGAAATTTATGAAATGATTAGAGAATTCAATTGATTGATGCAGCTACCAATGGAAGCAGAGAGGCGACTGACATAAGAGGCTAGTGAATACATTAGAGGGTTATTGATGTATTTGGAACCTGACACATGCATTATAGTGACCGGCTGTTAGCTGCAAAGCTGCCCTATGAGTAAATCATTTTATATGTGGCAGGTCTTATGGGCCAAGTTATTATCAGAAAATGATTATCTGGTGTTCACCTAGTGTTTATAGTTCATACAGAGGGCGAGATATGAAGCTATGAAACTGCGCATATTTTTAAAGAGTCTCTCCAATATATCAGGCTCTCCAGCTGATATTTTTTAGTTTTGCTGTACACAGTAAACGTACCAGATATGCCTCATTGACAGTTAAAAAGACAGCAAAAATCAAGTGTGTTGTGGGTGAGAATGCCAGACTTTGAATTTTATCAAGTAATGACTAACATAACCACCCGCTATCTGGCAACAGAAAGTTACTCAAGGAGGGTGTCGATGGTGATACGAGGCATGCAGTGTAAACAGACCTTAAATGCACTTTTTCTGCGGTTGCGCCTTCTGGTTCCATTGCTCGCTGCAGTGTCATAAACTGATCCTCTAATAAGAGTTTTTCCAGCTTTTAAGCAGCTTTCGAGCAAACATTAAGAAATACTGTTTTTGCATTAGTAGCAGGTACAGTAAAACTGATATTGTGACTCAATTCGGTTGTGATGGCAGTTTGAGTCAATGGTCACAGACAATAAAAACCTAATATACACCAATCAAGCATAACATTATGGCCACTGACTTATTTTGTCCTGATGTGTTAGAAGGAGAAAAAAATTGGCAAACATAAGGATTTGAGCAAGTTTGAAAACAGCCTAATTGTAATGGCTAGACAATTGGGTGAGAATATCTCTAAAACTGCAACTATTGTGGGGTGTTCCCGGTCTGCAGTGGTCAGTATCTGTCAAAAATGGTCCAAGGAAGGAGCAGTGGTGAACCAGCAACAGGGTCATGAGCAGCCAAAGTGTATTGATGCATGTAGAGCCACTGTAGCTCAAATTGCCCAAAAATGTAAAGCTGGTTCTGATAGAAACGTGTCAGAATACACAGTGCATTGCAGTTTGTTGTGTATCGGTCTGCACAGCTGCAGACTAGTCAGGGTGCCCATCCTGACCCCTGTCCACTGCTGAAAGCACCAGCAATGGCCATGTAAGCACCAGAGCTGGACCACAGAGCAATGGAAGAAGCTGGTCTGATCTGATTAATCACATTTTCTTTTACATCATATGGAGGACTGGGTTCATGTGATTTGCTTAACTGGGGAACACCTGAAACCAGGATGCACTATGGGAAGAAGGCAAGCCGGTGCAGGCAGTGTGATGCTTTGGGCAATGTTCTTCAAACCTTGAGTCCTGTTATCCTTGTGGATGTTACTTTGACATGTTCCACCTACCTAAGAGTTGCTGAAGACCGTGTACACCCTTTCATGGAAACGGCATTCCCTGATGGCTGTTTCCTCAAAGCAAACATGGCTCAGGAATGGTTTCAGGAGCACAACAACAAGTTTAAGGTGTTGACTTGCCCTCCAAATTCCCCAGATCACAATCCAATCGAGCATCTACAGGATGTGCTGGACAAACGAGTCCAATCCACGGAGGCCCCACCTCACAGCTTACAGGACTTAAAGGAGACCACAGCACACCTTCACGGGTCTAGTGGAGTCCATGCCTTGATGGGTCAGGGCTGTTTTGGCAGTGAAAGGGGGTCCAACACAATATTAGGCGTAATGGTCATAATGTTATGCTTGATTAGTGTGCACACATGGGATTATTGATGACCAAAAATGATTTAATGTGGTCCTGTTAAGCTCTGCCTCGTTTACAATCATGTGTCCATATACTGTCACAATGGTTGATGCTCATATTACACATGATCACAGTTTCATATTAAAGCTTAAAGGTCAGGCTGCAGGTTGCTCTGAATGCTCATCTTCAGAGAGTTTCGGAGTATTTGCATGTTATTTTATTGAAGTAGAAGTAAAAATGATTTATTAGAGCTTCCCTCAGTGACACCTGTTTTGATATGACGCGCTCCTGTCAACCCAGGAAATGATTGTTCTTTTTATAGTGTTCATCTAAGGTACTTACGGTGTTTTTAAAGCATGAGATCTAATGCTCACATTAGATCAGTCTTAGTTTTACAGCCACTCAAAGAAATGTGGACCTCCTTACCCTCACATCAACTAGAGTTTATTCACCCTGTATTACTTTTACATGTTGAGTTCATGTGTCTTACTGTGTTGCTCAACTTCTCCCTTAAGTAGAGGGAAATGTGAAATGTGCCACATGTTCATTCCTTTTTACACATTTTCTCACATTGGTCAGTGTTTTAGTCCTGATGATCATGTCTTTAATTTTCAGTGCTGCATGAATACGGCACTCCAGTGATTCATATGTTTGAAAATATTTCTTGTCTTGCCCTTAGTTTGCTTGATCTTAATCAAGATTTCTGCTGACACATTTCTCCCTTTGCTTGTGTATTCGTTACTGTTGTGATTTGCAGAATATAGACTTTCAGATGCGCCTGTTTGCAGGTAACACTTTGTAAAAACCCCTATTCTGTAGTGTTAGATCAGTAGCTTTAGATTCACCTATGCAATGCTAAATCCAGCAGAAAAAACGTGCCAGCAACATCAATGTCTCAAGTGTTGCAAGCACTTTGAATATTGAAGTTGCTGGTGTGTTTTCTGCCTCATACTGACCCTATATCAACCCTGATATCTGTGATGTCACTGTTAATCTAACCAGCAACCTTTAATGACAAGAATACTTACACAAAGTAGCTTAAAACTAGAAATTAAAAATAACATTCAGTAGTTTTGAATCAAGAGTTTACATTTCCAAATGTCATTCGTTACAGTCTGCTCAGATCTGGTTCGAGGTCGCGGCCAGTGCTCAGGTCACAGCTCTCAAACAAAGCATCACTGTCTGCACTGCTGAGACCAACCAGACACTTCTGTTAGCATTTCATTTAGTGGGAGCATAATTACAGTAGCAACACCAGCATCACAGCAAGTGCAGTTTTGACCATAAGCACCGTCAGCAGGATACCAGCAAACACTGATCACAGCTCCACAGCTGGGCATCCAGTTCGTTCTCATTCCCAGGCACAATTGATGTCAAAGAGGCTGGCGTGGCTCATTTACGCACAAGGTGTCCTTTGGTGCCAGAGCATGGCGCATGGGGTTATGGTGTAAGCGAGTAGTTTTAGTGCCTAAATAAATAAACTGACTAATACAGTAAAAATTACTAATACAGTCACAGTTGGGAAAATAGTGGTTGTAGGCCGCAGAATAATCAAAATTTCTAATTTTGCAATCTCGTCACCTTTGACAAGATTGCTTCGAAGATGGGGACCAAATCTGTGACCGCTCGCAGTCACTTGCCGTCTTTAAAGGAATTTTGGTGCATCAAGATGGCAATGAAACTGCAATAAGATGGAGCCGGTTTGCTTACAGTTTGTGATTTGAATGGGCTCAAGCTGGCAGTTGTATGCAGTCTGACCAAGTAATTTGTAGTTGGCTAAACAAGTAGTTTATGGTCGCTAAAGGTAAGTGCTAAAGCTAAATTTATAGTGCTTTATTTAACTGAGTAGTTTTTAGTAAACATGAAACAACTAGGCATGTGGAAAAAATGCAGAACAAAAGACATGAACCAAAATCTCCAAGCTGAAAAAACCTTTGATGCATGCCACCACCACCACCACCCCTCCTGCCTCGTATCATAGGCTAAGTAGGTCTCTGAAACAGGATCTCTCACCAGGCAGTAGTTGCATGCCGGGTGCATCATGGCTTCATCTCCATAAAGACACCTTGTGAGTAATGGGGAAGCGCAGGTGCCATCTGATAAAACATTTATACATCATGCCCCTGGGATGAGTTAAGGTCTCAGCTTCATCAAAAAATAAGATCTCACATCAATCATTTAATGTCATCTATAAAAAAGAAAAGTTTAAACATGCCGTTTCTGCTAGAAATATTTGCCCTTCAAATTAACAACAAATGTTACAGCACACATATATTATGAGTATTTAGTCCAGTGTGGTTCTGCTGTTTGTTGAATACTCAAAGGTGAAAAGGTTGCACACAGATAGAGGAGAGAGCTTCAGAACAGAGCAGACTAATCTCACTTTTACCAGTTTGTTCTGGCCAAGTCAACAAACATTTTAAGGTTTTGGCCCAGTGGCCTTCATCGGAGCATGTCTGGTCCAATGTAGATCTAATCAGTCAGTTAGACAGCTAACTGATTGGTTTCCTGGATTTGTTTGTTCAACATTTAGTCTATTCGCGTGCCAAAAGGCCACAGCTAATGAGTTCTAGGAAAGGAAATCAGGCCACGGCTGGCAGCCCATTAACATCTACTGGATAAAAGTGATGTGAATTATAGGAGAATCGCTAACATTGGTTTTCTGAGGAACACTTCCTTTATGTAAATCATTAATAAAAAGATTACAGTACAGTGCACCACAAGTGCTCTTCTTACTGATTTTAAAATGTGTATCTTTTGCAGAATTTTTTTACAGTTTATTTTGAACAAGTTGAAAGTAAATTGACAAAAAAGATTTTCTGTCATTTATGTTTGCTAGATAAGACATTCAGGAAATACACAAAATCTCATTCAAGTTACCAAACTGTGAATATAAGTTAGACCAAAGTAAGCGTGTGATGTGAAGTTGAAAAACATTTGGAAGTCTGAATGTGTCTCGGAACCATTAGCTGTGTGGCTGCTGCTGCCCAGCCAAGCCCGTTATCCCAGAGGGCAAACCGTAAAGCTGTTCATTGATTTATAGACAGCAGGACCATCAGGTAGAGAACGTACTGTACTGTAAGGCTTAGTATAAGGCTTTTTCCTGTAAGTGTATAAAGTTGGTAGGTCTTTAAAATCATTTAGCTGATTTTCTCACTCAGGGGAAGTGAGGTCAAAACCTGAAGGGGGGGTCAAGCCAGGTCTGAGTGGGAGAGAGGGAACTGGGTCCCTGACTAGCTCAATTCTGTATTTATAAGGTCAGAGTGAAGACTGGGGAAGCTTTCCAAATGAGGAAATCTTGTAAAGACCTAGAGTCCATCCATGCCTCCATCCAGGCTATTGATAAGTACTAGACTGGTACAGTCAGTCAGCATGGGTTTCCAGTTCTGTGTGCCATGATCTTCCACCTGCATGTACTTCTGTTACTGTGACTGTCTCATAACTCTGAGTGAACGATACAGGCTGCGATCAAGAGGTTGTCTGACTCCGCCCATTCAAAGCAAAACCCTCATCTGATTTAAATTTGTCTCATCGCACTTCAAAATCGTCTTCCTCCGCATGTCTGGACCTCATCCAACATCTGTCTGTCTCATTTGGACTATTTGCATTGCAAACTACATGTATAAAATCATCAGACAAATCCAAAACAAGGTTTTGTGGCTTTGCCCCAAAAACGAGTTTAGGTTCCCAGCTCGGCTGACTATTGTCTCATTAGGTGCAGGGGTGTGACAACTGCCAGCTTGGTGTGTTTTCTCCAGTGCCATGACTTCTCCTTATGTAATGTCTCTGGTTGTACAATAAGGCTGGAGATTGTGCAAAAACCACCTGAACAGTGGCATGTACCACCGTGCCCTAATTCGTAAAAACGTACCAGTACACACTTTGCTCACCAGCCACACAAGTTGAATGGTCCCTTTTTTGACAAAGTGGTCACGATCTGAGATCCATCATAGAGGTGTATGTACAGGCGATTTGGATGAACTGCCGCTGAGCAATCTAAAAATGGCAGAAACACTGGAAGTGGTCCAGAGGTGCAGAATGAGATGATCTTGTAAGGACGAATTTAAAGTCAGGTAATGTTTTCATTTTAATCACACCTCGTACTGTACATGACACAGCAGGAGGGCCATAACAGGCATGAGGTCAATTCTGAATGTTTCAGACATGTCTGAATACACTCAGTTATTCACTAACAGGCAGAATAATCCAAAACTTCTTGCTTTCGCTTTGGTAGAAAAATAAACTTGGATAATTTCTACATTATTTCAGAAAATCTGAATTAATAAGGTTTTTTCCAGTACAATCTGTAATTTCAACTTTTGTTTATATGAAGCAAAAGAACTATGCTGCCTGTGTGAAGACCAGCCAGGTGTTATACTAACAGCACTGAATGAAATTGCTCAGATAAATGATTTCTGAATAATTATTAGCAGTATATATTAAGATAATTTTGCTGTTTTTTTGTTTTGTTTTGGGGGGGGTTGTTATGTTTTTTTACATAACAAATCCAGATGAAAAGGCCAAAACCAACAAAAACAAAGTGGGGATTTCTCAGCACTTGCCAATTCTCTGTTGGTAGCTGTCAGCCTGAATCTATGGAAGCTTGTTTCTGCCACTGAGAGAAAATTTTTTTTTTGCTATCCATAACTCGAAATTTCGAGTTAGGTATCTCAAAAGTTTGTTCTAATAAGTTGAAATATCGAGTTAGCTCTGTGGATTACGAAGCTCCATGGAAGAGGTCATTTCCTTGATACCCGGAAGTAGATGATACCACTCAGAATCAGTTAGCGACAGTATCTGTTAGTTAGCAGTGTGTAGCAAATGTGAACAAATTGTCATCAGGTTTTTGACCTTTGAATGGCTTCTAGTGAATAAGAACTGCATAAAAGGAATCAGTGTTTTCATGTTGAACTGTTGGACAGCCGATGCCTTCAGCCTCCTGCTTCCTTTCCAAATTGGCAAGGAATTGACGGACCTTCACGGAGCTTCCTGATTGGCAGAGCTAGCTTGAAGTTTTACAAAAATAACTCAAAGTTTCAAGTTAAGTATCTCAAAATTTTGACTTATTAATTTGAAATTTCAAATTATGGATGATTTTTGTTTAGTGGCATAAGCAAGCTTCCATGTGAGCCACATCTGTGCCTAATGTTTAAATCTTAACAAAATAAACATGTTTCTTAAAAAATGCTTTGAAATTACCATGGTTTTATAATTTGTGTCAACCTTTACTGCGCTTGAAACTATTTCCAGCAGCAGGACATTGTCAAATTACCTTTATAATAAACTGCAGGATTCTTATTTGGAGTAATGAAGGAATGTGTCCGACAGTGAACCTCCATGGCAAAGGAATGAGTTGGACCAGTTTGTTGATGGTTTTGGTCTTTTCAGGGTGAGAATAAAGATTATCACCAGCCTCAAAATCAGCACTATTTACAGACCAAAAGGAAGAACTTATTGATAATTAGTCTTTATTGTGGGGTCTCCTGTTGTTACAGTTATTTTAAATTCAGGACAACAATCAGATCAAATTAAAATCGCTCCTGGTGATTGAGCTGCTGCAAAGTGACACAGTGAGAGGACTCCTTGACAGTGTAATTCAGTAATCAGGCTACTCAGCTGGAGGTTTTAACACCGCAGGGTAACAGTGGAGCATCAGATGATAAACAAACAGACAAATCAGGTTTCTTTTTTGATCACTTTGAAGCACAAAAATTTTAATTTTCAGGAAATTTAAACATATTGTAAGTTTGTAGCTACTAAAATGGCAGGTAGAGGCAAAGCAGGAGAAGCTGGGCTCATTTTGAGTTGGGTCTTTGTGCCTTTAGGCATTAGTAAGTGCACAGTGCAGTAATTACATGGAAAACATACCACAGGGGATTTGGTCGTTGCTATTTCAATAAGCCTTTAATGAAATATTTCTCAGGAGCTGGCCATTACTTTAGTGCCAGGAAGCAGATCTTCTTTTGGAATAATGATGCCTCAAAAGGTTTCCAGCCCAGCTCAGGCCTGCATGGGAGACATCAGAGATAAATTGAGCCGAGACGTCCCCAAGAAGAGGGCACAGTTATTGTGGTGGTGCATGGTTAATCTCCTGCTCCCTCAGCACAGTCTGTAGATGTGTAATACCTGAATTTTAGGTTGCTGAGAGACATGACCGACAATGTATCATACTTATTTGTCTTTGTCCTTATAAAAATGTTTGCCTCACAGGTGTGATGGTCCCAAATATGGCCTCTGAGTCTTCTGGTCTTTTCCAGAATTAGCCCTGCTAAGGTGAATACTTTGTGTCTGTGGATTTAGGCTGTGTGTACAGCTAGAGCCCTCGTGTCTCAGTGTTTTTGACTGTATGAACCAATCAGCCACAACATTAAAACCACTGGCAGTGAGGTGGATATGGCACTAATTATAAGTGATGCCTGCCCAAAGTGCTGCTAGAAGCAAGTGTCACAACTTGCCAGCCATGTTGTAACAAACCCTGGCAGTTATTTTGAGGCTCCTGCATAGATGAATGGAGAGAGTTCAATAACTTTAACTTTAGTGGTCACTGACATAAAATACAGCATGTATAGAATCACCTGCCAACTCCAGTAAAAGCAGAATTTTGATGACTTTGCCCCAGAGTAAGGTTTAAACTCCTGCTGTACATGTAAGTGGTTTCACAATATCACGGCTTCATTGGCAGCTTAAACCAGAGCACTGAACAAATGCCATGCTCACAAGTTTAAAAAAACACACACTTATATAAAATAGTCAATTAGTCATTATTTTATTTTTTAAAAAACTGAATAGTTTATGTGGTTATTTCTTTTCTTAAAATATATATTTTCAATTGTTTTTTTCAGTGCCTGGTAGATGCAAGTAGATACTGTTTGTCAACCACCATTGAAAAACAGAGACAGAAGAAAAGCACTTAAACTATGATATGCTGGTCCAACAAATGGTGTGCAGTGCGGTGAGATTAACTTCTTAATTAACAAACAGGAGAAACTTTTAAAGCTATGGACGACTACTACTTTATGAAAATGAGGGCCAAACTCTGCCATGTAAAAAAAGCTACACTAGATTTTTTTTTGAGCAAAAGTCAAACTATACAGCTGAAACACCTGTGAACTTCTGATACACAGCACAGTGTTTCCCATTTCAGCTGTGTGGCTCTTTGGGGCCATCTTTGCCATTACAGAATTCTCCAACAGATTTCGAGTCTTGGAGTGGCATATCTACAGCTTTACATACGGTCTCTGATCTGTACACGAGGCTGCAAGCGAACAGTCTTGAAGGTGGTGTGTTGGCAAAAGAAAAAAATGGACAAAACACACATATCTGAGTGATTTTGGGAAATAATGTTAATTTAGATAAAGGTTCAAAATAAGTCCAACGAAAAGGTTCCAAGATGTCTGTGAGCGCAAGACTTGCTTCTATAAGGACTTTGCTGATGAACGGGAAATAGGATCATGGGAGCAAACTGCTGAAAACCTCAATTGTCAGAGCACATCACAGCTTACTGTGAGACAGGTCTGAATTCCTGTGCTGACCAAATCTCCCACAACTGAACCATGGAACCACAGAAAAAGGAGTTTACCTGGGGAAAAGATGCTGCCTGGATGCGCTATGGGAAGAAGGCAAGCTAGTGAAGGCAGTGCAATGCTCCGTTCTGCTGGGAAACAGTGGGTCCAGGCTTTTATTTTGTCTCCTACTGGAATGTTGTTGCATCTACCCCTCTATGATAGAGACATTTCCAGGCTTATTTCTGCAGGATAATGGGACCTGCCACAACTGGGGGGAAAATTCAGGAAGGTTTTAAAGAGCAAGAGTTCAAGATGCTGATCGAGCCTCTAAAACATCAAGATTTCAATCTACACAATATACACCTTACCACAGCAAAACTTCTGAGGTCTTGATGAGTCTGAGCTGTTTTGGCAGTGGTGGTTTTTAATGTTGTGACTGATCGATATCTGTGTGTAGCACACTTCCTGTTGGTTCAGACGGTCTCCCTGGCCTCAATACTGAACTCCTATTAACAGTACCAGTTGCTTGACTCTTGAAAAAACATGTTTATATTGGAAATAGAATTCTGTCAAATGGAGCGTTCACACAAACACGAAGCAAAGTTTCACCTCGAGTTGCTCATGCAAATACAGTCGTGTTGGAAACATCAGCCTACAAGAAGAATCAAGTTACAGTAATACGTTCAAATCTTCTCATAACCTCTTACAGTTTCACTTTTCTTTAAGCTCTTTCCTTTTTTTATGTCTGAATAGTGAAGTCGAGCCGTGCAGTTCGAGCTCTCCTCAAACGGCGACAGTGAGCTTGTCCTCCATTTCTGACTGTCGCTGGCCTCCAGAGAATCCCAGCTGGTGTGCTTTCGCAGTGCAGCGTGAAATGAATTTTTTGCAAAACTTGAAATATGTAAAACTCATGCGGATGCGTTGTGCGTCGTTCCTCGTTGTCTGTTTTTAATTCACCTCTTTGCGTTGACTTTGTGTGTGAAAACTTTGCTTCACATTTGGAGTGAACGCATCACTAATCTGTCTTTATCCTCCTTCATGTGTTGACATTTCAGTGACGTCCAATACTACGACCTGCATGATTACAGTTAGGCATTGTAGATACTGTTTGATTAGTTTGACCGTGGAACTCTTTTCATACTTCACTTTAAATTAATGTTTCACCTTTGGGAGTTTTTTCCTTTAATACGGTAAGACAGAAACCAGGTACCTTTTTTTTTCCTTTCTAAGATTGTGTATTTTCAGCCTTTAAGCTAAGATAAGCCAGCCAACTCTTAGGCAAAAAGCAAACATTTCCCAAACTTTCTTTTAACAGAAACAGTTGTGAGAGTGGACTGTTCTGCCTGCTGCTCTGTGTCCTGCATGTTATGAATGAGGTGGCTGTCAGAAACAGCTTTGCCTTTGTTTTCTAAGCTGTGTGCGTTTCTCTCCTGCAGCCCCGTCATGAGTACTTTAATGTGCCTGTGTACTGAATGGCTGCCATCGCTGCTGCTGCTGCTCCTGCTGCTGCTGCTGCTGCTGCTGCCCACCTTGCATGCTGAGCTCCTCAGTGCCTGGCACCTTCCTCTCTGCACGCCTGGCACCCGGCATTGTCATTGGTTTTGGGGGTGTAAAAGTATTTTCTGTTTTCACTCATTTCCATACGTGACAGTCATGATACAATATTATCAAATTTCAATTTAAAACAAGCACAAATGAAAGCCAATAATGGAAATGTTTACTCAATGAGATCAATGTCCTGTTTATGGGGTCTGAAAATATAAACAATATTTTTATTGATTCATTTGATATTTTGTGGTGATGTGTTGTTACATGCCTGTCATTGCTCCACTGACTTCTTTGCATCATTTCCCCATTTTAGAAGTTTTTGTTGTAAAGCAGCATGTTTGCATTAAGTGCCATCATGACCCAAAAGTAAGCCATTCATAGTACTTTAAATTGTACCTATTATACTTTGGATATGCATACTGTTGTGTTTATATTAAATATGGCCAGTTTTAAATAATGAGGTCAGTTTATGTACAAAAAAAATCACTGAGTCAAAAGTTCAGAATTCAAACTGCTTAAAGACTCTGTTTCAGACAGGTTTGTCTACTCTTGGATCAGTGTGATGTCAGAGTGCACAGATATCCCTAATATGGTCATGTCAGGTACCCAGGTCTGGCTTTGGGCACAGAAACCCCACCCACCCGCTGTCGCACTGCACCAGTATTGAGGATAACTGTGATATTTAAAAGTGAAAAGTTTGTATTGTACATAAACAATCCAGCACAACTCGGGTTACAGGACTATTTCTCTCCTCTTTTAGTAGCTGCTTTTCTGAAGCTGCAGCTTATCTTCACAGTTCATAGATGATTAAAGTCATGCAGCAACCAATAAAAGCAAGATCACTCATGGGGCTTTCACACAGGCTGTGCTCGCTCGCTGGGTTCAGCACACTGGGCACAGTAAAATAGTGAGATGTCAGTGTTTTCTGTATCTCTTCTCCTGATTACTTCTTAAGGTTTTGTGAGGAAGACTTAACACATCTAAGATGTGTTTACGCACAGTGCAGACACACATCTCACTACATGGCTGTTGTGATCTTGATGAAAATTGTTTCCAAGGAAGGCAGTCAGTATAGGCTCCTCTGGTTTCAGGCTCCTCTGGTTTAAGAGCATTTGAACTAGACCATTCTTCAGGATATTTTATGCACAAACAGAGTCCAATATACATCATCCCACCTTTAGTTTACCTTTGGCCACAGTAACCATTCAGTGAAAATCTGGTGTCATGACAGCTTTAGCTCAAACTTTCTGTTTATAAAAGTTATGTAACAGAAAATAATAGGTCTGCTTTAAACAGAGATTCCACTTAGTAGACTTCTTCTAGTAAGTGGAAGGAGGCTACTGAGGGACTTCTTCCACTTAGCTGTAGCTGCATCTCTTTCTGGAAGAAATCCATTAGGTTAGTTGCCTAATTGACTTTTAAGAAGAAAGAAACCTGACGTTCAGTCAAAGAGATTGTTGATAATGATGGCAAACAAGTCTGATTTATATTTATATTAAATAAGACAACTTATGTCAGTATTTGCTTTTTAATTTGATGGATCTGCTTCACATATGCTGTTCTTTAAATATACACTCGAGTACTTTCAGAAGCATTTAACTATAAACACAGTATTTTCCCAAAATAAAAACATGAGCTCATCACTCACACCTGATGAGCCTGGAGGTGTTCATCCTGTTTCTTTTATTGTGTTTTATTGGTTGACTCACAGGTCGTGTTTGTGGGAAGCGAATGCAATAGAAATCGTGTTTCACCTGTTTTTGTCTCATCTGTTTGTGTGGATCCTCTTGCGCTCCCATCATACGTGTCTGATTGAGTTTAAGCTTTTTCTTCTCGCTGCAGTCTCTTAAAATAAGCATGAAAATCAGAAGATCTAAAAGTTTCTGTCTCATGCTACGTGGAGTTATTTAAAATTATTTATAGATTGTGATAATTTTCTGTTTAAATAAATAGAAAAAAAAGGTTCCCAAGGTAAGTGGTTTCAGTGGGATTATGCTTAAGAAAATATTGTACTTTGCACTGATTAAAGGATTTTATGTTGAGATGATTAAATAAATTAAACACTCTTAAATAATTAGACCTACAAATTATTTTTCTATTATAAATAAGTGTTTCATATGATCTGCCATTGTTTGTGCCCTGCTAATGACAGCAAGCTGCATAAATGAGTTATGAATTTTATTGATGGATGGATAATTAATAAATTGTTTATGATTCTTTGTCATCTCAGCACACTGGTGTCGTTCTTTAATGTAACTTTTTTTTTCCCTGAGTTTATGGTTTCCGTCTGTGGCTCCTTCTGAAATTGGAGTTTTTTCCATGGCTGTTATTTTATGCCTGATTTGTGCAGAAATCCATTCTCCTCCCAGATTAACGGGTTTAGCCTACATAATCGGCAACGAGGGATTCATCACTCTGACAAAATATTTCCCCTGTGTGAAAAGTCTATAAAGGGTGATTAATGCAGAGTGGATGTTTCAAGGTTACAGCTGAACATTTTGCACTGAAAATGAAACCGCAGAAGCGACTGTGTGGAAGTGTTGGCTTAAATGAAGATGTCTTTGTCACTGCTCTGATGGATTTACTCTCTTTACTTTGTGCTGAACCTTGTTTTAGGATGCCAAAGTAAGTGATTCTCTTTGTTTCTGACACAAACCCTGATGTTTGTTAACCACAATTTGTGACACTTTGGTTAGGATAGAAAAGTAGATGCATGAAGTCTGTA
>VUQK01011332.1:86177-101509 GCA_015106715.1 Bujurquina vittata
TTTTGCCTTTTTTTGTGTTTTTTTTTTTTTTTTTATTCCAAGTATGTGCACGTATGACTGTTGATTATGCAGATGTCTATAAAATCTCCAGTGTATTAACAAAACTGAATTACAAATTAAGGGGTGGCTCTTTCTTGTTCTCTTTTCACTTTTATTTAAACAAATTCATGTAGTATAGCAGTATTGCAAGTATTTCCACTTTCTGAAGGGGCATGATGAACAGTTGTGGAACAGCCAATAGGAAAAGTTTAAGAGCGCTCCAGGAAGTCAGGCGAATGAGTTGATAGCCTTCCATTCATCCTATTGACAAATCTCATACAGTGCATGTTGTTGCATTAGCATTACATAAGCATGCCCCTTTGCAACCCACCTCACCTCTTCCTTTTGATGCTGCGAGAGACTTAAGACAGGGTAAAAGATGGTTGTTAGCGTCCAGATTAGAAAAATTCAACCAACTACCCTAAACCTGCATTTTTTTTAAATGGCCCCAAAGGGACTCTTGGCAGGGCCTCTTGGTTCCAACTGAGCCGTTTAAACACCACATACTTCCTGAGTGTTGCTGACCATGTCCAGCCCTTTATGGCCACAGCATAACCATCTTCTGATGCCTGCTTCCAGCAGGATAACTCACTGTCTCAACGCTCGAATCATCTCAAACTGGGTTTTTGAACATGACAGTGAGCTCACTGTACTCAAATGGCCTCCACAGATATCAGGGGAGATTCTCATTATGGATGTGTAGCTGACAAATCTGCAGCAACTGCGATGTCAGCATGTCAATATGGACCAAAATCTGTGAGGAAAGTTTCCAGACTTGAATTTAAATTTATGCCATGAAGTCTTAAGGCAGTTCTGAAGGCAAGAGGGTTTCCAAGCAAGGTGTACTTAATTAAGTACCCAGTGAATGTACATACCCAGAGGAGTTGCCACCTGCTGGCCATTAGAAAGAAAGCAGGTTTAAGATTCATAAACCGTAGACATCTTTTATAGCCAGTCGTTCGTGTATCCTCACAGGGAGGTCCGAGGACCACCAGATATAAAATACTGCAGATAGAAATTACGGTTTCAATTTGAATTTAGAGGTCCTGGCTGAGCTGAGATCACCAAATTCTTCCATAACAGACTTTTTTCCCCCTAAAATCTTAAAACGAAGGCAAGAGAATGTGCAGAAGTCTAGTTTCCTGTCAGATTACCTGAGTTACAAAGGCTGAAAGGTTAAAGGTTAGGCTTTTGCCCAGTAGCACCTAAAAAGTTCAGCGTAGCCCAGTTTTAATTCAAGTTTAACATCATCACATAGGTTACCGTGGCTTTAATTAATCAAATGTAAGAATTAAATCAGTCAAAAATCTGTTTTCTGAGCACTTTACTGGAGCTGTGGTTTTTCTCTCCCATCACAGGAAGCAGAGACCCCACGCAGCGTGCTGGAAGAAATCGGACTGACATAAACATCATCATCATCGCCATCCACACTCCTCCATCTGCCAGCTACTCTGCTGTATGTAGCTGATAACAGTTCACTTTTCAACACAAACACACACACACACGCACACACACCGACATGGTTTTCCTGTGCATCTGTGTTACACAACTCTGCCTTGTTTTCTACTGTTTTTAAATACAAACGATGTAGCACTCTGTGTGTATTTCCTGCTGAGTTATTGATTTGTTTCAATGTGATGACATAACTGTTTACCGAGATGCAGCTTAATTAAGCTTCATGCTGCTTTCAAATCCACTCCAGGATGCTCTGCTGAGCGAATTCCTGCTTGATTTTTGTGATGTGATCACTTTATTCTGTGTGACGTCTTAGCAGTGTTGTGAATTTCAAATCTGTTAGTCAAATCCAAAGAACTGGCTGTAATTATAAAGGGAAGTATTACATTAACAGAGCCAAAAAGTTGTTTCCTCTCACATTTGCATTGTGATAATCCGGAAGTCAGTATGTCCTATACACGGTATTTTTTCAACTTTAGGGGTGTCAGACTCATTTTAATTCATGAGTAAACCTAGTTTGATCTCATGTGGGCCAGACCACTGCATAAAAACTCATGTTTAAAAAACAAAACAAACAAAACTGTCCCCTTTCTGCAGAAGCTCACTAAACTTTCACCACAAGGGGGCAGCGTTTTCAGATCTGTGGGTGCTGATCTGTTAACTTTTAATATATGTTTTTAATTCCTTTTTTGAGCCCATACTGGGCCCCAGACCGCATGTTTGACACCCCTGCTTTAATGCATTTTAAACTGAAATTACTGTGAAGTGGCTTAAAAACAGAAAACATGTGAAATGAAGAGTTTTCTCTCAGCTGATCACCACTCCTGTAGTTTGACTGTTTGGTTTGTCAGTTTCTAATGAAAGTTCCACTTAATGTTGAATGCCTTAATCACTCATATCTGATAAACAGAGAATATATTACTGATACGTAACGGATACATCTGCATGACACTGAGCTGAATTATTTGATGTGTTTTGGGGTTTTTTGTGATTAATGTTTACAGTTATTTCTTAATGTTTACTACTGCGATTCTTTTTATTTTCATGAAAGCATATCACTGAATCTGTGGGTAACATTTCATAACAGCCATCATTAATAAATGCTAAACTGATAGCTAATTAAGCTTAAATTGATAGTTATTTACTGTTAACACTGACATGATCATTTAAGATATTTACTAAGTGGTTAATGGCTGGATGTCATAAAGGAAGAGCCCAGCCCAGCAGTGATGTAGTGCCACAGCACAGTCTCACAGGAATATTCACACTTTTCAGTCTGTTAATTTCTTTTTTCTGGACACAAATTTTCCTGTTTTTTAATGGGATTGAACACAAGCCTTCACCTGCCCACTGATTTGTGTCGATGTACAAGAAGTGAAGATTTTCTGCTCTTAAAAATGAACATCTGGAGGCCGTATGGGTGCGAGGTGACGCAAATCTTATTGTTGCCCACACTGTTGATCGTAATTCGAGTCCCTCACTGGTCAGATTTTAGAGTTCAATACTTCCTTTGTATTATTTAGACCAGCCATCAGCTATCAGACAGATAGGGTGTCAGATAGGGTGTCTGTGGTTTGGTTTAGAAGAAGTTAGGGGCTTTGGGTTAAATTACTGAAAGGTATGACTGCCATATTATCGTTGTCACATGTGAGTCAGGGGACCGTGGCTGAAGGAAACCATGTGAGGTGACCAAACGTCAGTATTTGATGTCCCAGGCATTTGATTTATTATTTAGTTAATTGCAAAACATCTCTCATGAGCTACGACTCTCGGCATAATGTTATATTGTTCCCTACAAAAATAGGTTTTATTACATAAATGCATAAAATAAATCAGAGATTTTCCTCCATACAACAACATCATTGTTTTAAGATAAAAAAAAAATATTACTAATGTTTAGCTATCACTGTACCGTTTATTAGCAATGGTTATTATATTGTGTTATCAAAGATTTAACAGCAACTTTTGTCAGTATCACCAAACTGAAGATGAAATCATACGTTTACGGCCACAGCGCGGAGACTTCAAGCATGAAGAGTCCAGAAGAAACTCCTTTAATGATGTAATCATGTCCTTCAGCCCTTTCTGTCTTTACTGGCTAGTCACAGATTTGATCATGATGTGGCTTCATGTATAACATTGCTGATACTGTTCGTCAGCAACGTTATATATAATGAATAAAGGCTATTCCAGCTGGTGTATGAAGTGAAGCAGCTACAGCATGAGTCCAGAGCAGCCTGTGTGTGACACTGGACACATGTTTACATTGTCATTGTCTGAAATGGGCAAAAGAGGAAGGTCATGATTCCTCCTGTAGGCATTCATGGCACTTCCCTTTGCAGCTATTCATGTTAATGTCTAGAAATGCTGCAAGGGAAATTCTGGATTTTAAAATGTCTGATTTTGGCTACATTCTGTAGTAAATAGTATTTAGTAGCAAATCACCTACTAATCACCTCATCAGCCATCACTGCTGCAGTGTTCCCCATCTACCCACACAGTTTTCAACAGCAGTGATGGTTCGGCTTCACGATGGTGTTTTATCTGTTTCGTGTTCTGAAAGTTGCTGTTCGAGTGCTCTGTTTGTCCACAGAGTAAGCATATACTGATACTGATACTGATGTTGTATCGCATTTACTTTTTTCTGAAGTTCTGCCTGTTTACACAACACTGGACCGTCCTGATTTTGGTTTAGCATCACAGTATAGAAACAGGGAAGAGCATGCAATTTAAAGAGGGAGAATGTTTAACTTAATTTGCCCATTAACACAACTTTAGGGCTTGTGAAGACATTTCCATCACTCCCATGTTAGATTTGTGTTAGGTGCATCCAGCAGGGAGTCTAGTGATGTCGTACTCCACCTGTCTACACCCTGAGTAGATCTTACTGCTCTGCTAACACCGTTTCACTGTCTTTTCAGTATAAATGACTCTTCAGCCTGTGACAGCCACGCGCTGTACAGCATGTAAACTACCTATTTACTGTGACTCTGCTTAAGTGGAAGCTGGCTCGCTTTTTCTGAAGGTAGCCAACTTTCTTTTGATTGGCTGCCCCTCGTAAACAGGTGTGACAGCAGGTGGGCAGGTCCTGAGATGACCACATTAAGGATATCCTCTTTCATTCACATCAGCCGATTGTAGGAAAAACTGGCTGAAACTAAAGTTTTGGCTCAGAGGAATTACTTTTACACCATTATAAAAGAATATAATAGAAAATAAGGGGGAAAAACATAATAGGTCCACGTTTAGATACACTTTCAATGCCTTTGGCACACGACCGCACAAATATAAACTGGCATCTGTTCTCTGTAGGCTATCACAGCTGTTATACACTGTTTGCCATGTTTCTGTATCTTCACATTAGCATTTTCATGTATAACTGACAGTGTGTTGTTTACTGTACATCAGCAGTGTGACTTATAAAGAATAGATGCTCTTCCATACTGTGTGTGAAGTGAATTATACAGCAGCTTCAGCATGAGTGCAGAGCAGCCTGTGTGTGATGTGTTTACAGCTATTATTGTCTGAAATGGACAAAAACAAAAAAGGAAGGTCGTGTTTTCTTGTCAGGTTCAGCAATAAAGAGCAGAGAGAGTGTCACCAACAGCCGCTTTCCTCTCGTTCATTCACGTCTCACTCATCGCAAAGAGTTGTTTTACGTGGAATAAATCAACACAATACATACTGGAAATTGTGTTTTTGTTTTTTTCTAGCAAGCCTTATTTTGACTAGCAGAAAGAGAATTACCAAGATTAACATTTAAATCTGTATTTCACTGCGTTTTGTTTTTACTGATGTGCTTTAGTTATTTTTGCATATTATTGCATAATAATGCAATTAACCTCTAATTAGCATGTGTTTAAACATTTATTTTCAGAAAACTTGCAGTCCACAGAATCATTGTCTTAACAGGGAACGTTTTGGTCGAAAAACTTGTTTTTTTCAGTTAAAATGTCTGGATCATAGAAAGAAATCATTAAAGGCAATTTTCTTTTTTTTTTTTAGGTTAAATCTGCAGCACTTAATTTGACTTGAGGTGTTTCAGCTCATCGCCTTCATCAGGGCCGCCATAAAACATCCTCCAGAAAACATTTTAAATAGGATTGATTGGTAATGTGTTTATCATTCTGAGCAAGAAATCTCAAATTAACTCCTCTTTAATACACAAAAAGTTTCAGTTTTATTCTTGTCTTTAGCCTTAAGATCACTGAGAGCCTGATTTATAGTTTTATTCCTAAAAACATAGCAAATGTTGACTTTCTTGCTCTAAATCCTGAACTGTCAGTAAAATTATTCTCTCCAACATTCATTTATCTGAAAGATTATGATCACTTATTTACATCATGTGGAATTTTTTATACATAAAATTCCAGTAAATTTGTAATTTTAACTTTACCTTTTAGGCAAAAATTTGTTTAAAGTGTATGGAAGAGAAATGCAAAAACACTAAAGGTAATAAAACTTAATGTTTACTAAAAGTGTGCTGGTTCAAATACAGCAGGAAACAACATGGGCATTACAGAATAAAATTTCATAAACAGGTAGAAGAGTGCTTGTTTTGGACTGTGATGTCTCCACATTAAACCAGCAGCAGCAAAAAGAAAACAATGCATTCAAATATAAAATATATATACTTTACTGGTTGCAAGGAAATCCTTTGGACCAAAACTAAAGTATCTGGTCTGATGAATTACACAGAACTTTTACTTTTAATGGTCTGGTTTTCATTACTTGGAACTCAGTATAACAGAATTTGTACATGAAATGTAGCTTCCAAATGAGCCTGCTGTGTGCAAGAAGCAGCACTCTTTCAGCCCTTTCTTTAATACATTCACCTGTTTTGCTGCCACAGCCTTACATGGACTGTATACTACAGACTGTATATAAACAATGGCTGCAGCCACCGAACCCATGACGTGCCGTGGATCTGACTGTGAAACCGATGGATGCTGTACACTCAAAATTAACCAGTTGTCAGTCACAACACAGGCCCGCCCTGAAGCACATCCTGCTTTACTGTCCTTTTTAACCACAAAATGAGCATTTTGTGTTCAACCAGACATGAAATTAACGATTCACACCATCACAAATGGATCACAGGAGCTGAAGGCTTCCAGTCATGCCCTGCTGGTCATTAGAAGGAATGCAAGTTTAAGGCACTTTCACACTAGGGCTCAGAAGCAGTGTAATGAAGGTGGCTAATATTAGTTCATGTCAAACTTTACATGAAGGTTCAACCAGTCTGTCAAGTGTGACTCTTTGTGGCCGCATTCTCCTACATAACTGTCCGTCAACACAGCATTAGCTCATATCAACACACTGGTCCAACTGTTGTTATTGAAAACACTGGCTGAAAGTAGATATTTGGTTTAGGTTAATGGTGCAAACTTATGTGCTACAACTCAGATTTTTCAATCGTAACATGATATCAGGTTGGTATGTTAGTCGCCCACCATGCAGTTAGATTATTGAGAAAAGATCTTTGTTGCCTGTAATCCCGAAAACAAGTCGGGTAAAGTAAATAATTCTATAAGCTATAAGATGTGACATATTGTCTCTGTAATGTCCATTTTGTCTTCACATTATGAAGGAAACACACATGAATGCAAAATTCCCAACTCTTCATCTGAGGAGGAACACATGGATGCGGGGAGAGTTGTTAGAGGACTGAAGATGTAACTTTAAGTTTCACTTAAAGTTGAAGTTGGCGGGTAATTCCTCTAACTCTCCTCCTTCAGCATCTCTTCGATCTCTCTGTCCCAGTTATCATCACGGGTTTCACCTTCAGCCAACACTTCGTACTCCTGAAGTTCCTCCTGCAGCTCTCGCTCCCAATCTGGCATCTCCTCTGAAAACAAACCAAAAAAAAGCACCAAGCTCTCATAAACTTGGAGCTCTGACAAATGCACCGTACGATGTCCCAGTTTAAGCATAACACTCACCCTGCTCTACGTTCGGGTTTTCGCTCTTATCCAGAACCAGCTGTTCCATCTCTTTGCGCAGGTCGTCCTCATTTAACTTGCAGGAACCAAATGCATCGCTTACAAATTCAGACACGTGCAGACTGTTGGAGAGCTCCTCTTCGTCCTTTCGTAACACAAACACATGCTCAGATTCTGCCTGAAATATGCTTCATTATGAGCTTTCTGTAACACTTTATGATAACCATCATTATTAATGAAGGTAAACTAAAGTTGATCGTTATTTTACCACCACCAAACAATGAAATGATAATGTTTGGAAATGATTAACAGTCACTAACATAACGAGTGTATAAGCATCATTTGGAGCCGATGGTGGTGTAAAGTCTTATTAATCATCAATTAGTAATATCACACAAATTCTGACAGCTGAGGCTCAACGTTATTTAGATCAGAGAGTTAAGAACAGGTAGTCTTACCTCATTTGATTTTGGTTTGAGGCTGTTGGTTTTCTGTTTAACTGCATCTGCAAAAATAAATAAATTGTCATCCTCCTGCAGGGGTATTTATGAAAAAAAAATTAAGTGACATTCAAAATTGTCAAATATTAATAAAATGTGAAACATCCATGTGATAATTTTTACTGAGAGCAAGTGTGGTTTTCACACTGCATGTTCACAGAAAAGCAGGATGCCAGAGCTAGAGCTAACTGATCAAAATTATGCTTCTGTATGAATGTTTTCAGAATTAAATTACCTGGGGCCAAAGACCACATATTTTTTAAACCTACTGATACTTCATTGCCTTTAAGCACTGACTGTACATAAAAGATGATCTGTCAGGTCTGAAAGTACCTTGAACCTGAATTCCCGTTAATGACCAGCAGAGGGCGACTTCTGTGGTTGCAAAAAGAAGTCGAGTTGTCTAGAAGTCTATGGGGGAAACGACCCTCGGCTTCTTTACTCTAAAATCTCCATAAACACTTTCCAGTCCACTCTCTCACTCACCACTTTAAAGTCCTAGTGAACACAACACGTTGTTCATTCATTGTAAATTATGGTCCCAACAGTGACACAAAAAGGACCGAGCATGCTTCTTTGGGATCGGCCTGACATCTGATTTACAAGTTGCCACTGTATGAGTGTGCAGTGTATTACATCCTCTTCAGGGTGAGCTCTACCCTGGAAAAAAAAAGCTCGGACAGCACTGATGCCACCAGTCTGTTCTAGGCTTCAAAAACCAGACTTCACAAACCACTGGGTGACCTTGCTCACAGGTCAGAATCAGCACATTCGAGGGTCTAATCCTGCCCACAATTGCTTCATGGTACAAAACACTGTTACTCCTAATGTGGTATTACTACACAAAAACAGAAAGCATGGGAAGTATTTCTAATTCTTGACATGTGTGAATAATAAATAAAAGACTACAAGGTTTTGTGCCTTTACAGATGTGCTGTGTGAAAAATGCAAATATAATAAGATATATTGTTGGGATTGCACTTATTTTCTTCGGACCTCTCAGACTGTTAAATGTGAACATTATGAAATATACTTGTACTTTTGTATGCTAATACAACAGAACCCTTAACTTTAGATACTATTGTGTAGTTTTACTTGTTCAGTCCATATGTGGGCAATTAACTAAAGGAGGTTCACCCTTCTGGTCTATATGCATTTAACCAGGTTTGTCAGAAAACCATAAGGTGAAATACTTTGTTCAGAAAGGTCCTAAAGTTTACTCACTTGTTGCTTTATCACACATTAAACCTGAAAATGCAAGTTATCAAAGAGAAGGTCTACAACTGTAAAAGCACACAAAAATATGAATTACACCATTATTTACAGCCATGTGTGCACTTTTTTACACTTTATCAATAGTTAATTTTTAAATATAGTGGTTACTGTGAAAGAAATCTATAATTTCCTCACTGACAACAACATCAGTATTAAATGCAGGCCTCAGAGTTTTATAGCAGAGAGTGGACTGTACCCATCTGATGAGGATCTTCGCAACTGGAGGAGGTTTCATTCACGTCCCTCGGCTCAGCAGCCTGCTGGGCTACGAGAGCTGTGAGCTGAGCCGACTGTTTTACCAGAGACACGCGGTAGAAGTAATTCTTCCAGAAGACTTCCTCTTTCACCCTGAAGAAAACAGCATGGGGGAAAACGCAGTCACCAACGAGGGAAGAAGGGAGGTTCATGTTGAAAACACAGGTTCACACATTTAATAAATGGCATTCTTACTGTTTGGGGACCAGATGGAAGCGCATCTTCCTCAGGAGCTCATCTTCCTCCAGCATCACCATGGCAACTGGATACATTTGGTCAAAGTCAAAGTGAAACTGCACCCCAGCAGGAGGGTCACGCAAAAAATTTCTTTTGTCCTGAAACAATGCAGTAAAGTTATAGCGAGGCACAATTTAACTAAAGTACTATAATAAAAGAAGTGTTTTGTGAAGATACTCACAGCTGAGAGTGCTAAAATCTGTTCCTGTATGACGTCCTCCTCGTTATAACCCACCCATGGAGGCACAGCAGCACCTGAGAGCAGTGAAAAACAGCAGTGAGTGCAAAGGAGATGTTCTGAGGTGTTCAGAAAATATTTGTCAGCTACAACTCAATACATTTTTTAATTAATGATGAAAACCTAATTTACAGGTAGGTCCAAGTTTTTGGACAATGATACAGCAGTTTCTGTGCAGCAGGACAGTGGATTTTAATCATTCAAGATGTGATTTTTCAGACCTTTAAATTTATCGTTTTCCATCTCTATCAAGCTTAAGAACTTTCTTTGCATATTATTAGATTATTTAAATGTATATAGTTATATTCAGAAGGATGCTTTGAGAAGGACAACAGTTTTTCCTCCAAAAAAGAAAAATTCAGGCCTCTTCATTCCTCTGTAATTTCCCTCCATGATTCCTTTGAAATGACCAACTCCAAGCCCCTAATTTTTAACCACCTTCATGGTAATCATCAAACTACAGAAGAACTTACCAAACTCTTTCGCCCTTTTCTCCTCAACAAACTTTTCTTGTTCCTTCTGGAAATCACCCAAAATCGTCTAAGGGGAGAAAAAGACAAATCCTCAGATTTTCCAAACTAAATGGCCTAAAACAAACAATCGTGGCATAAACCACAGACAGAAAAAAAAAAAAACGCGTCACCTTATCAATGATTCCACTGATCTTCCCCTCCTCCACGCTCTTCTTTAAGGTTTGAGCCGTTTCTGCTACAGAATCAGACAATTTCTTCGAGGCGCTGCTGGCGAAATTATAAATGTAACCTGCAAAGTAGCCAGAATAACAAACATTACTGAAGATACGTGGATGTTCCTGCTTCAGCAGACTACCGCTGTGACCACTGCACAAGTGCAATCAATCAATCAACAAGTGGAGAAAATAATCAGCAGAATAATCAGGTATCAAAATACACGATCATTAGTGGAGGTTAGAGTGATAGAGTAATTCAAAATGAGCATCATGTAATCGAACTGCAGTAGTTACAATTTCAGCGCATACGTTTTACTTTTTGTTGTTTAGGTACGAATATTTTAATCTGAGCAAAGAATCTGGATGCTGTGTCAAACACTGTTTCAAGGCTAAAAATAAATAAGCCAATAAAAAGCATTTAACTAAAAAACTGGAGTGCGTGGCTGTAAGTCAGCTACTATCAGAGCGGTTTGTGTGTTCTCCAGAGCTCGAGTCCTGCCCCTCACTGAAACACAAGCTAAAACTTAAAAAAACTGACGTGACAGGAGGAACACAACAATCAGGGGACTGCAGCAGCCTCACCACTGAAACCTGTAGCTTTCTGGAGAGCCTGAGCATCTTTCTCGGTGTTGCTCTGCTGGTCGCTCTGTTTGTTTATCCCAGTAGGCTCTCCCGTGACTCTTTGTTTCTCTGCTCCGAGCCAGCCTGCCCAGTTCTTAAACATACTTTACGCGTTTTGTATGAATAGATTAAAATAAGTCAGTTAACATGCTCTAATTATCGGGTTTTAACCCTGTATTTTAGTTTTCCGACAGTTTCAAACTAATGTGATAACTGCTGGTAGCGACTCACTTCTGAGCCACTTCCGCGAATCATTTCGGTTCTTTTTTGACCCTACCGACTACCCGTGAGTGAACTAGTTGTGGAAACGAATGTTTTATTTACCTCTTCGTTTTAAAGTTACTCCAGTGAGCCGGCTAACTCCAGATTTACTACACGGAGGTGTTCGCGGCGAGCTGCCATATACAGTGTTTGTTTTAAGTTCGTAATTAGTGTAGACACATGAAACTATCGGTGATTTGCATTGTAATATGCGCCCTACACCCCCCCCAACATACTCTATATATATTTATTATATTTTAGTGTAACATTTTGAGTGAATATAGTTTGTTACATTTTATATTATATTTTAATTATTCCTCTATAATTTTTATCGCAGTGTACATTCTGAGCATATCTTGTTTATATTTCATTAAATTATCCTATTTATATCTTCATATTGCACTATTGTGTGTGGGTAATCGTCAAAGCATTTCACTGCTAGTTGTACCTTGTATGACCATGCATGTGGCAAATAAACTTTGATTTGATTTGATTTCTTTATATGGTTCCGTCTTTCATTGATGAAAAGCGGAACAAACCCGGAAGCGCTGACGGCGGCTGGGTGGCGAAGCTATCATTATAGTGAAGGCAGAGCATAATAGATGATAATTAATTCCTGTGTGTCGCATTTTATTTGTAATGGATTTAACCACAATATAGCAAGAATGCAACTCAAAGCTAACCACTCATAGCTTCTTTTTTTTCTTTTTTTTTAACTGAAAGTCCTCAGATGACTGCAAACATGGACCCTAAGGCTTTTATTGTTGTTTATTTTATAGAAGGAGTGATTGCTAACCATTAATTACTTTATCGGTCAGAAATATATAATAATAATATAATAAAAGTTTTTCGTTTGTTTTGGTGTCTTTAGACCCTGTAATGAGCCAGGAAAATAAATAATTAAAGTCGTTATTGAGGAAGCAGGATGAGAGGAAAACTATGTTTATGTGATAATGCCCCAACCAAGTGACTCTTTATTTTCTGCTTGTGTACAAACCTTTCACATAACTACTACTAAACCTATTAAACTTATTATGTAGATGTAAATGTGTCTAATGATTGCTAGTTTACATTTGATTGATATGTATTGGTGATATGTATTGCATGGTGATAAAAAGCTAGCAATCTAATGGATCCTGAAAAAGTGCTAAATCTGACATTAGAGGTTCATTAAAGATGAGCAGATCTGTAGAAAGCAAACTATGTTAGATTTGGTGGCTCATATTATTGTTAGTTGCATTTACAGACAATTCTTTAGAAAATCCACCAAGAAACTTGCTGTATAAAACCAAAGACCAAAAATATCTGGGTAATGCTTTAATTTCACTTTATGATATTAACCCAACACAGTATGCTGATGAAAGTACAGCATCATTTGGATTAATTATGCAAAGCTTGGAAACCTCTCCTGATTTACCATACCTTTGGGATTTCAGTAACACAACTCAAGATAGAAACAGTCGCGGAGATGACTGGATTACATGAGAGACTAGAAAGGATGAAAGTGCAGGATGAAGAGAGACAAAAAAAGAAAGTATAAAGAGTAGCACAATGGTAAGGAGGCAACTCTGGATCATTAAAAATAATAGAGAGCGGGTAAAAATCAGACAACACTGAAATAACTAATGATAATGAAAACAGAATTTAAATATAATATTTAAGAACAAAAGTAAAAGGAGATCCAAATCAAGATTTTTATAATCTCATCTGTGGAAAACTAGCAGCCAGGGCCAAACTAAGCTTTAAACAGGATGCGAACACCGAACATAAATGTTCTTAGCTTACATGTTTTGAGAGATCCTGGGCGCATATTAAATGTGCAACTAACTAAAACAAAGAAGTGAGCTTGGCACTCTCTATATATACAGCTTCTTACTTACGCATATTCTGTGTAAGTGATGGGGATTATAAATTGTTGAATTGACCATACTGTTGAATGCAGTATAAAGAGAGACATTAGATAGTGGGCTAAGCTGGCATTTCATGTTTGTTTTTTGTTTTTGTTTGTGGGTTGTTTTTTTTGTTTGTTTTTTGAGGGGGGGGGGTTGTTTGTTTGGGTGGGTTTTTTTTGTTTTTTTTTGCATTTTCATGTTTACCTATCCAGGTTTGACCATGTAAAATATTGTATCAGTGTTTTAGGGTGGGGCAACTTAAGGCAGGCACAATGTGTAAGAAAACTTTGCCTGCTTGAACAATTAAAAAAATATATTAAAAGAATAAAATAGGCAAGAATGGAAGGCTAGTTCACCTATGACAGGTAAGATCCCTCTGCAAAACCTCAGGATGACCTAAGGTAGGCACAGCCATGAATACATGGCCTGGCTGCTGCTGTGCGTAGGTACTGTGTGCAGCACGTAGTGTCTCATGTTAAATAGAATAGAACTTTGTCATAATACATACAACAAAATTAATCATTATCCATACAATGAAATTCCATTCAGAACAGCCATCCAGGAGGACATACAAGGCAACATATGGGGTGGTTGCAAGACTTTCATTTCACAGCAGATGGAAAAAGTGTGATAGAGCAGACAGGTGCCGTTTTAAGTAGGTTGTGGTGTGCTTTGTCTTGGATTGGGGTATTTTTACTGATGTGCTGACCTCTTTTCCAGGAATAGGTGTGGTTGGGGGAGGACTCAAGCAGGCACACCTGTTTCCCATCTCACTTAACTTATCTGGATACCTGCCTGACCCACTTCCTCTCAGTGGGGAACTTACCTATTCTGGAACCCTGGAAAACTGGAAGCCTTATCTTGGGGAAAAGTAGTAGATGTGTTTACCTTTGTGAAGCTACAGCCCTTGGGAAAACTTGAAAAACTGTCTGTTGTTGCACATTCCTGAATCTTCATTAAAACCTGTCATTCAGTTGTGTCCTACCACTGAGTTCCACAGGTAAAAACAACACATTAACTCAAGCATTAAATAAAACGGAGCACTCACTGCTTACATTTAAAAACTGGCCTCAAAATTGGCTGAAACATAATAAAGCACACTTTAATCAATTAATTATTGCAAAAATGGAACAATGAAAATTTATGACACACATCCACATCTGCATCTACTTCACCAAAACCCCAAATGGATTCCTGGTATTCAAATCTTTTTTGGGGGGTGGGGGGCTCTCCTAGACTCAAAAGGGCCTCACAGCAGCTCCTTCCTGACGTCAGCCTTTCTTCAAAACAAACCAGAACAAATTTCCAAGTATCATAAATCCATGTTTTATTCACAACACAAGAAAGAAAACATCAAATGTTTAAGCTGAAAAACATTTTTATGAATGCTATTCACTCATTTTGAATTTGATGACAGCAGAGTTAGAACAGGGTGTGTTAGGGATTTTTAGGAGAAGAATGTTTTCCCATTCTTGTCTGGAAGGAGATCCTAGATCATCCTGGGTCATCTTTGTCATATTTTTTGTTTCAGTTGGTGAAACTGCAGACAGGCCAGTTCAGCACCCAGACTCCTCTACTACAAATGCTGCTGTAATAGCTACAGTGTGTGGTTTAGCATCGTCTTGCTGAAATACAGTGGTGTGAAAAAGTGTTTGCCCCCTTCCTCATTTCCTGTTTTTTTGCATGTTTGTCACACTTAAGTGTTTCGGAACATCAAACCAATTTAAACAATAGTCAAGGACAACACAAGTAAACACAAAATGCAAGTTGTAAATGAAGGTGTGTAGTAGTAAAGGTGAAAAAAAATCCAAACCACCATGGCCCTGTGTGAAAAAGTGATTGCCCCCTAAACCTAATAACGGGTTCGGCCACTCGTAGCAGCAACAACTGCAACCAAGCGTTTGAGATAACTTGCAATGAGGCTTTTAC
>VUQK01011333.1:0-10272 GCA_015106715.1 Bujurquina vittata
ATTTATTTATTTATTTATTTATTTATTTATTTATTTCAACACATTTTATGATGTAGGCCAAAATTGAGCTTCCCCTCCTTGAAAGACCAGCATCCGCCACTGGTACTGTAAGATATTGATCAGGGCTACATGAGAAGCATAGAACCATTACTATATTTTAGATATAGAAGCTTCTATGAGGTCTTGAAACAATTCAGAGAAACATAAATGGTGACCTAAGAACTGGTAAAAATTGGATTTTTAAGAAACCATTACTGAACCAAATTGTTTCAGTGAATTAACTTTTTTTTTTTTTGGCAAATGTTAAAAGAATAAATTCTAGTGAATTTGTTACACACAGGTGTATAAACAAATGCAGAGACAGGGTTAAACAACAGAACTGGAGAGCATGTTCGCTTCCTTTTAATGTCATAGTACCAAAATTCACCTGCAGGGTGCCCCTGGGCTAAATTTAAATGACTAGAAGAAAATGGCTATAATATTTAATCCTATTAGTTCTAGGCAAAAGGCCCAAATGTTATTCTAGTTTTTTCAAATATAGTAATTTATTGTATGTCTGAATGCATAAGAAAAAATATTCACACTTTTCATTTATTATTATAGGGAAGCTAGCATTATGCTAAAGTATGCTGATTAGTATGTGTCGAGCAGTGGCCATAGGTGGAGGGTATGGAGACTGGCTATCTGGACATGGAAAGTCACCTCTCTGGTGGGGAAGGAGCCTGAGTTGGTGTGTGAGGAGGAGAGAAACCAGCTAGATATAGTCAGGCTCATCTCAACTGGCCTGGGCTCTGGAACCAGTCTCCTGTAGAGGGGCTGGACCTACCATTGGTCACGAGCTTTGGGTAGTGACTGAAGAAATGAGACTGCAAATACAAGCAGCAGAAATAAGCTTCTTTCGAAGGGTGGCTGGCCTCTCTCTTGGGGACAGGGTGAGGAGTGCAGCCATTGAGGAGGGGCTCATAGTAGAGCCACTGCTCCTCCACATCAAAAGGAACCAGCTGAGGTGGTTCAGGCATCTGACTAGGATGCCTCCTGGGCACTTCTTGGCAGACCCAGGACACGCTGGAGAGATTATAGATCTTGGCTGGCCTGGGAATGTTTTGGGGTCCCCCAGACAAGCTGGGAAGAGGGAGGTCTGGGTTCCTGTACTTAGGCTGCTGCCCCCCACAACGTGGCCCTGGATAAGCAGAAAAAAATGGCACCCATTTCCAAACATTAAATTCCGTTGTTGTTGGGAATTAAGTGAAATTGAAACAGAAGACTCCTTGTAATAAGTAGCAGACCCCATTGAGTTCAAAATTGCTAGCAGACTGACTCTTATTGCCATTTTATCACCATCTTGACACACCAGTGTCACTTTGAGAAAGGCTACTCTCTGTGAGCGAGCACAGACCTGGTGCATAAACAGTAATAATTAAATTCCCATAAAATTGTTTCTCCATCTCAAAAGATGAAAAAATGTGGAAAGATTTAAAACAAAAAAGAGATAGATATTGTGATAAAAACATAAGATTACCAGTTAATTGAATTTTTTCTTGCAGATTTCCTGTTGCATCAGCATTTGATTTTGTTTTGGCTTTAATCTGCACTTTTGATGATATTTTCTCTTTTAGCCTGGGTGTATTTCAGGGTCTAATAGGTGACAGCACCATGATAGTACAGAGGAAAAGGAGCATGGTGCATAATATCCCTTTGTCCTGCCCACATGCACAGACATAATAACACGAACATGTAAAGTTCGGACAGCAGCATGGACTAATGGCAGGTAAGAGTAATTTGTGTTACTCAGATACAACAACAGCAAAGGACATGAAGTGAAATATATTAGAACTCAAACAAAGGCCATACACACGCACACACCAGCACAGTCTTTGTCTTGTTTCCACCGTCTTAACTCTCACATGTAATTAGCCTCACTCTCTCTGTCTGTCGCAGATACCGATAGCACACAGGAGGGGGTCAGCATGTGTGTGTATGTGTGTATGTAGTTGGGTGGGTATTGGGACAAGGGGGTCCCAGCGTCTCAAGGGACAGGTTATGACAAATAAGATTAATGTGTCCCCTATTTCCAGACTGGTGCACTGGCCTCTCATGTGCTCTCACACACCCACACACACACACTCATGTCATAAAAAACACACATACACGCCTCCCTGATAGCTTTTTCTCTCAGGAGAGGGTCCATATGGGGACCAGAGGAGGGTGGGAGTGTTGTGCCGCACTAGGACGTCACCTCGCTGTCCTTTTCTTTGTTTTCACACATAAGCGAAGAACAATTGTATTTCAAGATGCAATGAGCATCTCATTTTTGTCATAACAACATGTGTCTTTAGAGATTGACTCAATTTATCCTTGTATCAAAGTTGTAAAAAACAAAATCATATCTTTAATCAATATGTGCATGTAAACAGTCTCAGGACTAAAGCAAGACACAATTTGTCGGTCAAAAATAAGACTTGCTTGCTCTGACCACCAAGAAGAAAACTCTAAAACTTGGATTTGAACCACTAGCTGTTTTTCCTTTTAATGCCATCAACACGTAAAAATGTCTTTGTGGACTGTTAAAGAAAAAAAGTGATGAAACTGGCACAAAATAAAGATTTTTTTCCATTTCCTCTCAAGTCGCTGGTCCCATTTTTCATCGTATTTACATGAAAGGATTATACAGTAAGTTTTAATTTTTTTTGAGGTAAATGATGTTTTCAGAATTAGCCGAACTTATTTTGAGCTTTGTGAGACTCAGTATGATAAAGGCCACATGTCTGTAGCTTTCTGGGATGATGGAACACATGCATATGGAAGACTAGAGATATCCTTTTAGAAGCAATAGTTCAGTGAAAGTCAAACACTTTGAAATGGCTGGATGGATGGATGGATGGATGGATGGCTGGATGGATGGATGGATGGATGGATGGATGGAGTTTGACATCTGCAATGAAAGCGATTTTTCCAAGGAAATGTATAAGTTCTGTCTTTATTTGCATCTTTGTGTCTTCTTTCTTGCGCGACAGCAAGTGTGATCATGTGTTGTGACAGCATCTGTCAGCATGCTGCGTCACAGTTTAACTCCTTCAGTATGAGAGCTGATCTGAGTTCAGTGCTCTAAATGCTGTCAGTATGTCAGCAATCATGCTGATGTCCTCTGGCGTGTGTCGAGATAAAGCTATATGTGCACATATACACACACAAACACACACTCCCTGAGCCTTATTCACCCCTTGACCTCAGCTCTCTCGGCCCCACATGCTTGAGTGGGCATCACACATCACCAAGGCAAAGGAAAAAAAAATCTGTCTCTGTGTCAGAGGCAGACGCGGAGATGGATAGAAAGAGAGGCACAATGTGAATTTATATGCATGGAAAATTTCCATAAGGTTGATGAACCTTGCTGCTCCCCGAAAACAATTAAAGTTAAATAAATATTACATGCATAGACACTGCTGAATCCAGACACAGGCGGTTAGACGATTATACTCTAAAAGCAGTAATTCCATTTTATTAGCAAACAATTCTATATTGCCAGCCAGATGATGCTCACTGCAGACAAACTGGTGGGAAGATAAACTGCTGGCACATGTAGATGTATGGGACACACACCAGAAGTCTTGTGGTTATTAACACTCAGTGTGAAGCTAATGGAGGAGGATTGTGAGCTGAGCTGCTGGTTTTTTAAGCATTTTTCCTGATGTGAAACTAGGTGTTAAACTTTTCTCAGCATCTCTTCATACAGATACATACAGGTGCTGTATATCTGCAAATGCAAACACATCATATAATAAAGCTTAAATGAAAATCCTCTAATTAAACCATGTCAGACGTCTTGGTCTAGAAATATTTTTTTCAATTCATAAAAAAAGAAAAAAAGTCAAGACCATTTGATAATTTCTAAATCACGTTTAAATTCATGAATGTTTTCCAGCAAATCCTCAAATGTGCCACTCAAGTCTGGACACAAGTTATCCGACATTACCAAGCTACATTTTATCATGGAACGCTTGGGAATTGGAGTTTACGTCTTCCAAAATGCTTTTGTACCAAGTTTAGGGACCGACAACAGATTGTCTTTAATTCTGATGGTTTTATGAATGATATTTTCCAGAAGAGAGGAAATTTTAGAGGGTATGCAGGCTTTTGCCCAACCAGTCTTATGTTCCGTGGACATGGAGACAGCATTTGACTGCATTTTTCAGAGTCTCCCTTGGGGGTGCCGCAGCAATGTGGACATTGTACCAGTCTGTTGTTTACTGTTGTCTACATCCCTGGTCACAAATTCTAGGTAGTGACAGAAACAGTGGAATTGTGGAGATTAGTTTGATTAGTTTAATAATATTGTCTTTTTTTTTTTTGCCTTGTAAAAAGTTTTCTAGTTAATAAGAGCCGGTCACAGTAGGAAAGTGGAATTGAGCAACATTACAGAGCTTTATGTTAACACTGTCAAGTATTCTGCTTTTCCTGCATGAGTCTCACCTCACTGTTCAAAGTTCAGGCTTTGTTTGGTTGTGTGCATTTGTGTGATTTCACAGTGTGTGTTTGTGTGTGCGCGCGCGTGTGTGTGTGTGTGTGTGTGTGTGTCAGCCCCAGAGGTATAATCTTTTCCCCTTGTACTCCCGCTGTGCGTCTCTCTCTCCGAGATCTGAGCTGTACCCCCGACTGAGACAATGAGTTTATACGCGTGTGTGTGTGTTGTGTCCTCTCAGTGTGTGCATGCTGCTGAAACCCAGGAGACACGCGCACCATGGGAGCTCTGACACACATGCCTGAGGGCTTCTGAGGGAGCAAAAAAGAGCAATGAATGGATAGAAAAATATAGTTTAAAAAAATCCATCAAACTTGATCTGTGGGTGAGGGTGAGAGTTTAATTGCTGTGTTTTTGTTAGAGATGTGTTTCCAGAAGAAGAAGAGGGGGTCTTTTGTTGCGACAACTAAAAAGATGACATGAAAAAAAAAAGGAAGACCTAGTGGAGAAAACAGATGAAGCCCAATCAACAATTTTTGAGATAATTGGATTAATGTGAAGAAAAATGAATGAGCTGGTCTATGATGTTTTTGCGTGTGGCTGTTTGCGGCTGACACAAAAACGTCTATATAGAAAGAAAGAAAGAAAGAAAGAAAGAAAGAAAGAAAGAAAGAAAGAAAGAAAGAAAGAAAGAATCCTCAGGGGGAAGGTAAGACAGAGAGAAGACGTTCCTCCTCTCTGTCCTGGTCTGAAACTAATTGGTCCAGGATTAGAGGAGATTATATATAAAAAAAAATACACAAAAATTATACAAAGCCCTCCACAGGTCTAGTTACCATGGCAATAGTCTGCTGTGCAACAGCGCAAAAGCAACAGGGAGAAAAAGAAAAACCAGTTGCTGTCTTGATTACCAGAATGACACAGTTACAAACCAGTGGTTCATTTAGACGAGCAGTGAAGCTCATTAGGCAGTGAACATGTGGCTTTGCTGCAAGACTGCAACAACTTTAACAGCCTGTTGATGCCTGCTGATGTAAAAATAAGAATGAAAATGAAAAGAATGAAGGGTGTATAATGCCGGTTTTGCTGCTTAGTGCTTAACTTGGAGAATCTGCAGAAGAAGAAGAAAAAAAGTCTGTTATCAAGACATCAGGGGTTGCTGCTTTTTGGGTGCACCACCCTTTTTTGTGTGTTACAGGCTGTTCAGCAGGTATAGACATGGGCCGAGGCATCATTCAGGAAGAAACCAAAGCTGGCGTGGGATGTGGAGTAGATGGACCTCTTCACACAACAGAGTCTGGAACCAGACTAGAAAAGCACTGGAATGGTGTGAGCATCCTCACAAGCCCCCAGCTGAGCACTGATTTTTACCCCCGAGAATGAAAGGGTTTCCCCTGTTAGACCAGAAACATATTTTGTTACTGGACTTCTAATCTGGGCAGGAACTGGCCTTAGCAAACACCATGTTTGATGATTAGGGGGTTCATGAGGGTATTTGGTACCAGAGCTTCATAGAGCTGTTTCATGGTACAGTGAGGAGAGAATTGCAAGTGCAGGAGGAGTTCCGGGAGGCTACGGAGAAGGATTCCTAGTCAGCTTCCAGGAAATTTTGGAAAATAATTTGATGACCAAGGACAAGAAAGCAGAGTTAGGCCCGGGAAGGAGAATTGCCAGCCCATTTTCAATCCCACAGCATTAACTATTTCTGTTGTTTAGTTGCATTTTGGATCACTCCAACTGATCACATGGGTGGCTTATACAGGACCCACTGGTGTTACAATTAAATGCAGTGTGTATGGTCACTGTTGTGATGCAGTATTTTTTAACCCAAACGTGATATTTTTCTAAACTCTTTGTGGCAGTAAGTGAAAGCAAAGGTTAAAAAAAAAAAAACTTGCACCATCTCCGCCTCTCCTGCTTCCCAATTTGGACTTTTTTTTTATCATATCACAATGGTTAATTACATCAGTGGTCAGGAGATCAATTGCACTCTTGTTAATGTGTAAACTGCTCAGCTTAGAAACAGGGGAAACAGCTAGCGTAGCTCTCAGAGTTCAGAAAACAGCTGCACACATTTATAAAAACTCATCAGTTAACAGATCAAACTTCATATTATGTGTTCATATTTGTATTTGTGTATGCATTTGGAGCTTTGCAGGTCTTCATCATTTAAACCAACTTTAGTTGTGTGTCATAAGCTGATAATAGTGTATCTTTCAAATCTTTTTGCGATAACACAATACGACATACATCTTCCAACAGCCAGTGAAATACAGGGATGCATTTCTTGGAAGGTTACACTTTTGGATCGTGATAAAAGTGTTTCACAAAATTATAAATGCTTCAAAATAATTCCATAATTCCATTTGTTTATTTATTTAATAACATTTTACACAGTGCGCCAAGCTGCTTTGGTGGTGGAGCTGGTGATGTTCGACTACTAATGGTTATCAATAAGCTTTCAGACATATTAGCTCACATAGCATATTGGTTTAGCATAAATAACATGCTAATAATAAATTTTAATGTCAGTGTAAAACTGCTGAGTGACAATGTAAGTGAGTAAAATTTATATATATAGTTCTTTAAAATACAAAATAATATGTAACAGGTAAATGGTATGAATAAAATGGAATAAATGTCTACCAGCACCCATTTCTTTAACAACAGCTTATCCAATAACCTAATTATTTACCTGAAGAAGACGAGGTTGTTGATATCTCATTAAAAGTTTCATCATTAATGGGTTCAACTTCTTATACATTTCTTTATTGTAACAATGCTTCTGGGCAATAAGTCTCCAAAGATAACAAACCTGACTGTCAGCACATCTGCCAGAAGATCAAAACGAGCGTCAATAGCAGAATAAGCTGTTTGGCATCGGCAGAAGATTTGGCAAAGTTTTCATGGGCGCAACTAACATACTGAACTCTGCTGCTCAACTCACAAATGCATTTTTCTTACAAATGTGGCACCATTTAAGGGGAAATTAACAGGCTTTCCAACTGTGATAGACTTATTGCCAAGAAGCATTGTTACAACAAAGAAAAAAATCAACCAAGCACAAATTTCCTTACTTTTTGTGCCAAGTTTATTTGTGTTTGACCAGGGATTTCCTCAGATTAGATGTGTTGCCATGGGCAGCTTTTGCATACTGCATTACAATGCTGAAGACTGTGTTGTCCATGTCAAGTTTTTAGAAAGTATCGAGTCCGGTAGCTAACCCTATTCTCCGGTACTTTCACAACTCACCAAATCAGCACCATGAGATATTTAACTCGGGGCTGTCTTCATTGTCTACAGCTCCAAGCTCTAGCATTGTATTTAGAAAAGCTTTAGAAATGGAATAAACTCTTTTCCAAATATGTCCAACTATTTTCTTTAAATTAGTCCTCGAAGCCCAACAGTCACTGTAGTTATGAAGTATGCATACTAATGCAGGAAATACTGAATGGTTAAAAACAAAATGCTTTTATTTGCATTGAAACTGTTTTATGTTCCTTTTAAATAATATTGAAACTATAAATGAGATGAGTTATGACATATTAGAAACCAGAAAAAGCTGTTATGCCATAATATGGTCCAATGCACAAAATGTTCTTTGACAATAAATAAGCACCCACATACCAAAGACATTTGTTTGGTTCAGCTTTTTAGAGGAAGTGCTGCCATAATAATCAAATTTAATTGGGGGAAGCCTCATTTCGTTTTTCTCAAGCCTATGTACATCACAACAAAGTGTAAAAAAAATCTCATGATACATAGAATTTGTAGTCACTAGTATTAAAAAAGAGAAAAGAAAAGCCTCAAGTCTATATGACCCTGTTCATATTCAGTAAGGCAGGAAACTTCAGCATGAAACACTCTAAGCAGAAATACTTCCCAAAAGTGTTAAACTCTAATTATTCACTGAGGCATCCTGTTGTTGCAACACGTAAAACGCATCTGCTGTTAATTAAAAACAGGCTTCTACCTTTTAAAAAAGCAGCTGATACTCTGCCTGTCTGATTATGGTTGCTGTTTATAGATCTCAGGTAAAATCCTGACACGTGCTGCTTCAGGCCTCAAATCCAGCTTTGTGTCGGTATTTCAGCGGTGGAACAAAGGCTTTTAGCGTGTCAGCTGTTGTTTTTCCTTTGGTGTCATGATGTCTTTTCGTCTGTGAAAAGCACTCGACTCTGAAGCGGCAAGCTTTTCTCCCTGTCAGTCTTAAAAGATGATTAGACTTGCTGAGACATCAGTTTTCTCTGTTTTTTTCCCCCCTTTGTTGCTTCTGAAATCTATTCATTAATCTTTACAGAGGATTTGAACACAGCTCTTGTACCTACAGAAAGAAGATAAACCATTTTAACTTCAAAACAACAAAAAACTACAAGCCATTGTTTTGAAATATGACTGATTTGTCACTGATTAATTAGGAAGTCTGTGTGGAGTTTTGACCTCGAGGAGCCCTGTTGAGCAACGCTTTTGTAAGTGGTTTCCTATTCTGTTTGGATACACACATACAAGCAGAAAACATTATGATGTGTTTCCTATTCTTAATTTAATATGTATAAGCTGAGGGTGGGTGCCAAAGCACACGAATTGGAAGGGCAACCAACCCTGACGGGCGGACAGTTGGCTCAAGTCGCTTTGCTATTTCATTTTTAAAGAATTCAAATAAAAATTGCACACACACACGCAAGCACACAGGTCCGCAAAACAGAACAGGGTATAAACAGGTTATAAACTAAAAAAACAGTTACATTTACACTTAAACGTGCACTGCAAGAACCATTCTTATATAATTAATAAACCTATACACTGGGCAACCTTAACACAACAAATGTAAGAAACAAGCTACTTTAAACCACATCATGAACCAGTAGGCATATTTACAACCAAACACGGACATTATACTCGTACAGAAATGCAGTTATAACAGTGTGTTAGAGTGTACAAAAGCAGGAGAGATATTTTGTGTAGCTGCAGAAGTCGATTAATTACCTCATCACGCAGTACAGTAGTTGGGGTCATCGACTGTTAGCGCAGACTATCCACAACACATTTTCATTTGTTTTGCAATTTAGGATGACATCATTCTTTAAAACTAGCTGCACAAGCTGATGAATGACATCCTTAGTTCCAAAGAGATATGGGTACGTGGGGGTAACCTGCTCTACCTGAGCTACAGGTGGCACAGCTAGTCTCCTCACAACAGTCTCCTCAACGTGCTAGTTGCCAATAGTCATCAATCGGAAGGTCAGTGGATCAATCCGTGACTTCTCCAGTCTGCATACTGAAGTATCTTTGGACAAGACACTTAACCTTGAGTTGCCCCCGATGTATCCATCAGAGTGTGAGTGTGCGTGAAAGTGCTTAGACAGAAATAAAAGCACCGTATGGAAGAGTGTGTGATTAGGTGAATGAGGCTTATAGTAGAAAGTGCTTTGAGTGTTCAGCTGAGTAGAAAGGCGTTGTATACGTACCAGTCCATTTACCATCTGCTGCAAAATCACTGTCCTCTTCTAGTTTCCTTTTATCTTGAGCTGCCGTCTGTGGGTGCTTAACCTTTTCATTACTAATTTTATGATTATTGTATGACGTCTGTAAGTGTATAATCTGATTTAGAATGGACCGATACTTTTTCTTTTACTGCCGTAGAATTTCTGTAAGGGTGTGAAGAATCCACTTTGGAGTTTTTAAATTATCCACCCATTCATTTTCTTCCACTTATCCATGTCGCGGGGGGGGGGGGGGCATTCAACCTGTAAAGGGACACGGGGTGGGGTCCACCCGGGCCGGGCCCCCACTTTCCGCCCATTTGCTCCGTC
>VUQK01011333.1:12226-32245 GCA_015106715.1 Bujurquina vittata
TATGCTTTGATGCACACTGATGTGTATCGTATAACCTTTCACTTTCTACATTAAAAGATGTGGATTTTACTCAGAATAAAACGTGTCAATCTTGTGATGTGTGAAGACCTCATGATAGAGCGTCACACACACATTCACACACTGTTTCAGGTAACAGATGTTGTCCGTCTTTTAATTAAAGTCAACAAATTAAGACATTGTACTCACTCACTGCTGCAGAAACAGGCCCCAGACAGTCACGCACATACAATTCTGTCTTCTCCACATAATTGGCTGGAGGCAAATATTGCAGTTTGCTTAGAAACTCAGTTCAATTTTAATTGTTATTCAAGGGCTGCAGCAGACACTCCAGCAGTCTTACAGAGCGATTTTAGACAGTAGACCGCTTTAAAACTTGTACAGAACGCTATTGCAAGCATGGGTTTGAGTACAGCAATTGTACATACCACTGAGTATGTGCTTTGGCCCAGAGAGCAACAAAGAGTACCAAGGTATTGCTCCATCCATCGATACGATCACAATTTGTAATTCATTATCAAGCAAACCTTTGAATGTTAAATGACTGTTTCTTAAATCCACAATCACACATCATGGATGAATCTGTATAATTTGTGTGGTTCTTTGGTCACCGCCAAATAAGTTGTCTGCCACGTATACGTTTACTTTTTTATAGCAATAAGATGGTCAGTAGAGCCAGAGCTCAGGTGGGTTAGGCATCTGGTTAGGATACCTTCTTTCTGCCTCTCCTGTAAAATTTAGGTAATAATCAAAAAATAAGTAAGCTGTTACAAGTAATTTTAGGAGCATATGCTTAATATGATGAGGATATTAGTTAATTTATACCCAACATTTTTTTTATTGTAATTACACCAGAAAGTAAGGGACATCTGTGAAAGGAACCATTAAGTCAATAGAAAATGATCTTTACGACCATGTATACATTTTACAGCCACTTTGTTAGGTAGCAAATCAGTCATAGACAGCAACTCAGTGCATTTGGGCATGTAGACATGGTCATGGGGATCTCCTGAAGTTCAAAATGAGTGTTGGAATTTGAAGAAAGATTATTTAATTGACTTTGAATGGGCTAGTCTTTGTATTTCAGAAACTATGGTCTACTGGGATTTTCCAACACATCCATCTTTAGGGTTTACAGAGGACGGTCCGAAAAAGACAAACAAATCAGTGAGTGGCAGTTCTCTGGGAAAAATGCCTTGTTGATGCTAGAGGTCAGAGAAGACTGGTCAGACTGGAAGGCAGCAGTAAGTCAAATACCCAGTCGCCATAGCCAAGGAATGCAGAAGAGCATCTCTGAATGCACAACACATCAAACCTCGAAGCAGTTAGGCTTCAGCAGCAGAAGGCCACACTGGGTGCCACTCCTGTCAGCGAAGGACAGGAAACTGAGGCTACAATTTGCATGGTTTCACCAAAATTGGAAATCAGAAGACTGGGAAAACATTGCCTGGTCTGATAAGTCTCGATTTCAGCTGTGACATTCAGATTGGAGGGTCAGAAGCTCAAATCATCTCAAAGTGGTTTCATGGACATGACCATGAGTTCACTGTTCTCAAATGGCCTCGACAGACATCAGATCACAATCCAATTGAGCATTTTCTCTGATCTGGTGGAACGGGAGACAAATCTGCAGCAACTCTGTGATGCTATCAGATCAATAGGGACCAAAATTTCTAAGCATTGTTTCCAGCTGTTTACAGCAGTTCTGAAGGCAAATGTGGGGTCCAACCTGGTCACAGGGTCCAACCCAGTGACCAGGTTGGACCCGGGACAAGGCACAGGGTGGAAAAGGTCACCAGTCCACGTGGTTAATAAAATGAGAAAATATATGCATCTGTACATGAAGCCAATTTAAAATCACCAACTGACCTAACTTGCATTTCTTTGCACTGTCAAAGTAAGAAAGCCCACACAGGCATAGGGATTGAACCACCAAAAAAACATGAAACTATAGTGGCAAAAGAAAACACGACTTGAAATATAATTTTCTTTCTCTTTAACACAGCGTTTGGGAAATTGAGTGCACTCTGGTTTCCTGTGTTTTTCTTTGCACCGGACACAAATGAGTTAATGTGTAGATTTTGCAGTGTGGATAAATGTAGAAAGACATATGGCCTGCAGCACACCACGTCATGAGGAATGCACCAAGCGAACCCTTCAGTTTCCTTCCCTGTTTGTCCCTGACATCTCTTCAGTCAAACGTTAAGACGTTTCATCGCCGCTTTGTTCGCCGCAGTGTCTGATCTTAAAAGTGCACTTCCTACAGAAAGGCAGAGGAGTCCAAACCCCCCCCCCCCAAAGTCAGCACACAGATGAAGACTTTATTGTTGAGTTTATGACAATTTATAACAGCAAGCAAAATAATCAAGGGTTACATAGGAATCAACGAGCTATAAGCAAGGCTTTTATCTGAATTCATTTTTGTCTTTTGCTCTTGGCTCTTTTTTTTTTTTTTTTTCAAAAAACTCCTTCAATTTTTTAAAGAAACTTTTTTTTGAACCATTACAGAGTTTTGACTGACAGCAGGAGAAGGCGAAGTTAGGGACGGGGTATCTGACAGCCAGAGTCATGTAGTTACAGTCTGCATACCTCAAACATTCAGTGTAGGTTGTGTCTGGCGGAAGAAAGTATAAGATCATTACTATTATTATTATTATAGCCGATACATATAACTGTCCTTTGTGTTTTGATTAGTAATAACAGGCACGATAGCCAGTTTGAACAAAAACTAATAAAACAATTAAAAAAGAATTTCCGTCAAATATGATTTTTTTTTTTACTTTAAAAAATGAATTTTATTAATAATTCAAAACTGAGAAAACACAAGCATAACAATACAAAAATTGACTTTGATGACTGGTTGTTGTGCATCACCTAAAATACGCTATATTGCCAAAAGTATTCACTCATCCATCCAAATATTCAGGTGTTCCAAACCCTTCCATGGCCATAGAGGTATAAACCAAGCACCGAGGCCTGAAGACTTCTTCTACAAATATCAGTGAAAGAATTGGTTCATCTCAGTGAATTTCGGCGTGGTGCCGTGATAGGATGCCACCTATGCAACAATGTCATGATGCTGGGCTGTTTTATGGTTGGTTTGTTTGTTTGTTGCTTTTTGATGTTCTGTTAAATGTATTTTGTTGCGTTTACTAGTTTGGTTCTTAGTTTGGATTCCTGGTTTATTGTTTGATTGTGGTTTCTGCCTGTTACGGAGTCCTGCTTTAGGGTCCTATTCTGCCTGTCACACCACCTGACATGACAAACAAGTCCAGTCGTGAAATTTACTTGCTAATAAATATTCCACAGTTAACTGTTAGTGGTATTGTAACAAAGTGGAAGCAGCTGGGAACAACAGAAATTCAGCCATGAAGTGGTAAGCCGCGTAAAATCACATTTCCGGGTCAGCGGATTTTGAGGTGGATGGTGTACAGAGGTCACCAACTTTCTGCAGAGTCAACTGCTACAGACCTCCAAACTTTATGCAGCCTTTATATTAGCTGGAGAACAGTTCATAGAGAGCTCCATGAAATGGGTTTCCATGGCCAAGCAGCTGCATTCATGTCTTAAATCACCAAACACAATGCAAGGCGTCAGATGCAGTGTTGTGAAGCGCGTCATCATTGGACTCTAGTGCAGTGGAGATGTGTTCACTGGAGTGACAAATCAATCCAATGGACGGGTTTGGGTTTGGTGGTTGCCAGGAGAACTGTACTTGTCTGACTGAATTGCGCCAAGTGTAAAGTTTGGTGGAGGGGGGATTAAGGTCTGGGGTTGGTTTGTTTTAGGAGTGGGGCTCGGCTCCTTAGTTCCAGCGAAAGGAACTCTTAATGATTCAGCGTACCAAGATATTTTGGACAATTTCATGCTCCCGACTTTGTGGGAACGGGTTGGGGATGTCCCAAAGGCATGGATGAACAAGTTTGGTGTGGAAGAACTTGTCAGAGTCCTGACCTAAACCAGACAGAACACCTTTGAGATGAATTAGAGCTGAGACTGCAAGCCAACAGGGGGGGGGCTGACATATTAAACCCTATGGATGTCACTCAACTTCATATGAGTGTGAAGGCAGACGAGCAGATACTTTTGGCAATATAGCATCTCTGAAGAATTTATTAAACACAAAAAAAAGTAAAGTTACCAGCAGAATTTTTAAATGTCAGCAGATTACTATAATTATTACCATGACTGCTAAGAGCAATGTGTGAGCGTCTAGTTTTATCTTAAGAGAGGACAGTCTCACAAGTTGATGAGAAATGTCGTTTTCACCTTATCAAGTAATCCCTTCATTTCATAATACAGCTATTATTTAATACACTTGTGCTGTAGACAGATTTATTTTTGTATTTTATCCTGAGCAATGCTTACCACCACTGGTGAGTTTGAGGCAGCTGTCCTCCCCCTGTTCACACTCCTGGGTGACCGCACAGCTCTCGGCAGAGCCATCTGGGCAGGAGTAACACTGCAGCGAGAGACCTGAAGGGGATAGACGGAGTTCACTTTATTTGTTTAGTCAGTGGTCGGGAATCTTATTTAATTTGGCTATTTTTGCATTATTTTAAGGGATGCAAATGTCTGAACAACCTTTAAGAAAAGGGAGGTGAGAGTTACAAAGGAAGATTAACTGATTATCACTGTCTGCGTGGTAAATATGAAGCAGACAAACAACAAATAAAGTAATGTTATAACTCTAACAGTCACACAGTTTTTGCACTGATTAAATGTAGAATACATTAGAACCAAGTGGCAACTCCCAGTGTTAAAATATGAAACCTACACTGACGTGCCAAAAACATCAGTTCCTTTGAGCACAATGTTTGCAGGCTCAAAGTTAAAAGTGTGAATACTCTGGCTGACAGGTGTCCCCAACACAAGCAACTTCACCTGTCTGCTAGGCTTCACTTCAGCTAAACTAAGTGAAACCAGACCTCTCGACTGTTTATGATGTTGCTGTCTTTTGGACCATTTTAATGGTAAATCAACAGGACTGCTGTGTAGTAGACTGTTACAAACAGACAGGTGTGTGCCGGCGAGTCTGTTAAGCACAAGGTAGCCGGTACAGTATGTGTCTGTGTTACACACATACAGTTTATGGATGTGGCTTGCTAACTAAGCTTTCTAGCCTTAGCTGATAGTTTAGCAAACCACCCGTTTGTCTGAATATATCCACTTTTGACTCATGAGGCAACACAAAGGTTGGGGGTCTGCATGTTGAACTGTTCCCCAGGTTGCCCTTGATACATCTATTGGTGTTGTGCTTCATAGTAAGAAAGTACGTGAAGTCGTAGAATAAAATGCTAAAACTAAAAAACCCAAACCTATTCTGGAAACTGAAACTGAACCGATAGCTCTGGTGTGAACGCACCGATGACATGACCTTTGGACGGAGCCATGTTTGCTGTTTGTGCAGGAAAGCAAAAAGACTTTTCACCAAATTTTGAACTTTTCCTTTTTAGGACAGTTTAAACAAAAGGCTCGTGGACTATAAAAAAACAGAACAACATGTGCAATAGGTTCATGTTTGTTAAATTTCATTAATATTTTAGGAACTTGTCACTAAAAAAAAACAGCAACACAACTCTGCACAAAGCACAGTGCATGTCCAGAGACATGAATGAATATTTATAGTGTGAAGTGGAGGCACATGACATGACAGAAGAACATGCAAACAGCGCACTGATCTGCTAAAATGTTCCCTCAGGCTGATAATCTCTGTGACTTAGCCCCACTCGGCTGCACTTTTAAGGGGGGAAAAAAATTGAAAGAGTTCCCTTTTTTCTTACCAAATCCAAAGATGGCAAAGCTGACAGCTAGGCAAAACACCACAGAGCTCCTCATCGTGATTGAAAGGACTGTCACGTCTGAAAACCAAAACAAAAAGCAGAGTTTCCAGCATTGTCACGGCAAGATAAGCGGCAGGGATTTGACTTTGTGCAAATAAAAAAAGGGATAACACATTCAGGGGCTCGAAAAACAAGACACAAAACGGTCACCTCTCATTCTTGCTTTTACAGTTTGGTCAAGTTTTTTCTTTTTCTTTTTTTTTTTTAAATAAAACAAATTACCCCGGTGTCTTTTCACCTTCACCGACTTTAAATATTCTTTGCAGTTTTATCAAACAAGAATTTTTTTTTTTTTTAATTAACAGAATTTTCATCTAATACCACAGAAAATTACTTTAAAACAACTAAAGCGGGTAAACAGCAGGCAGCATTCATGATATGCATGAGAGAAAAATAGTGCATTGAGTACTGTGAGTACATTTTAAAATGATTTCGACCTCATTATTTTTTCATCACAAATCCCTGCAGCCACTCACCTGCGAATGTGAAGGAAAGGTTTCGCCCTGTGAGAGAGAGGAGCTTTTGTAACAGCAAAAAGAGAAAAAAGTAAACAATCCATTTGTTTGGTGTCAGAGTCCAGACACCTAAGTTGTTGGCCAATAGAGCGAAGACTTTACATAACACAGATCAATTATTGAGGTGATGCCATTATATTTTTTTATTGTTTCATCCTATTTATGTATCATCTTCAGTTTAGTTCACCAATTATTGATAGCATGCTTACTGAAAATACTACTGCTGAATAATTTGTGTTAAAAATATCTATAAGCACAGTCATACTTGGGTCAACCTTTATGTAGTTTATGCCTATAAAGTTTTTGCTAGTGAAATTTTCTCCTTCTGTTTCTATAGTCATGTGAATGACTGAGTACAACTTTATTGCTTCCAGGAATTAAGATGGTAATTAGCAGCCAGGTGCTGCTAATCAAATACACTTGATTAATTGATCATCAGCAAGTGTGAGCACCTCTGTAAAAGCAGAAGGTTTGGCAGTCTGCAGATCTCAAGCAGTCAGGTGAGTGTTCAAGCAACGCCACAATCTGTCCAGGAGTGGTCATCGCAGCAAATTCACCCCAAGGTCAGACTCCACAGGCCACAGTTAGATGTTAAAAAAAAATAATGCACCACAATTAGAAAGACAGACTGAACAAGCGTGGCTTGTTTGGAAGGGTTGCCAGGAGAAAGCCTCATCGCTCTAAAAAAAAACCATGGCAACATGGCTTAGGTTTGCAAAGCTGCATCTGAACAAACCACAAGACTTCTGGAGCAATGTCCTTTGGACAGACAAAGCCAAAGTAAAGATGTCTGGCCATGATGCACAGCACCACATTTGGCAAAAGCCAAACACAAGATATCAGCACAAACACCTCATACCAACTGTCAAACATGGTGATAGAGGGGAGATGAATTGGGCTCGTTTTGCAGCCACAGAACCTGGGGACCTTGCACTCAATGAGGCAACCGTGTACTTCTCTGTATACCAAAGTACTCTAGACTCAAATGTGACAGCAGTCTGACAGCTAAAGCTGGGCTGAAATTGGGTCATGCAACAGGACAATGATCAAAAACACAGCGGCAAATCTTTTTTTTTTTTTTAACGTCAGATCACATGTAGGTGTGGGACTATAGGGAACATACAAATGCTGAGTGGTCAGTGTCACAAACACATCGTCATGAAACACAAGGACTTAATAAAGCAAAGACAAAGAAGGAAATGGATTGGAGGAACACAAACAGCATGAACGAAGGACAACATGAAAAAAGAGAGCGAAGTTAATCATTGTGTGAGCTTTGTTTTCACGGGTTGCAACATAAAGGGAATACCACACAGACTTCCAGTTCATAACACGTGCCTGAAAGGTGAGCTGTGATGTGAGCAGGAAAACTGTCATTTGCCCCCAGAGTCAGACAGGCGTAATATGGCTGTCCATCAAAGGGAGCAAAGACTGAGGAAAATGAATCAGCGTAAACTTTACTGCATTTATGACAAACGCCTGCTGTTGAAGAAAAACAAACAGACGACGTGAGTGACGGCGAGCTTTAAATGAAAGCTATAAGATTACATGAACAAACGTAATGCTTGTGCTCGGTGTGTGTGTGTGTGTGTGTGTGTGTGTGAGAGAGAGAGAGAGAGAGAGAGAGAGAGCAAGAGAGAGAGAGAAATTCCTAAATTTGGGTTTGATCTTAACTGACTTAAATTTGGCTGCAGGAGTATCTTGTCCTGCATCCCTGGACCAGCTGCATACAGAACATATTTTGGATCTCTCAGTGGATGTGGATCTCCTCCAGTGTGTCAAATCAGAAAACCTTCAACTTGATGATTTTTCTTTTTCACGAAGTGGACAAAGGTGCGCTCATCTGGCAAAGTGAGGCAGGTGGTGAGCCAAGATCATGTTTATGTGTCCAGAAAAAACTCCAAAAAGGAACACAGGTCACGTGACTGTCCAGCGTGCTCCTGGTCTCACTCTTGTGGATCCTTCAAATGTTAAGTGCTCTGTCACCACTCATGAGCCCTTATAGATAGATAGATAGATAGATAGATAGATAGATAGATAGATAGATAGATAGATAGATAGATAGATAGATAGATAGATAGATAGATAGATAGATAGACTGGAATGATACATAGTTTATAGACATAGTTTCAATATTACAGTAAAGAAGAAAACTCTAAGGAGAATAAGGAATGTGCCTTTCTAAAATTAGACTAAAATGATACCTTGAGTTCCTGCTATTTTTTTTAACCTCAGTAGGATTTCACTGTTTCTGAAAAATAATCTTGGCAGTAATAACTTTTTTATTGTGAAAAATTTCCCAAGGTCTGAGTGTGCCACAGTTCTCCGGTGCTGCCCCAAAAACGATTCTCTATTATTCTCTGTCCCACAAATATCTCTGTGATGACCATGTGCACGCATGATGACCCACTCCACCCTGCCTTCATTTCAGCCTGTCTGTGTGGCAGTTTGTTTGTGTTGCTGGCAATGAAGAGAAGGTGTGGCTTGTTTCCAATCATCAACACTGGCAAGACCTGGGCCCAGTGTGCCAGTACTCCTCCCTGAGACACCTTTTAGGATTTCAGTTGCTCTTCCACTAAACAACATTGCAAACACCATCTTTTCACTCATGCTCTCACTCACAGTACTAATGGTATTGACTACACACACATGGTTAAGTACTTTCTTTCTTTTTTGCTTTTTAGACAGTGGTGAATGGGCTGATGCTCACACTATATCGCAAAAAGTATTTCCTCATCTGCATTCACACACATATGAAGCAACATCCCATTCTTAATCCATAGGGATTAATACAATGTTGGCCCACCCTTTGCAGCTATTGCAACAGTTTGAACTCTCCTGGGATGGCTTTCCACAGGTTTAGGAGTGTGTTCATGGCAATTTTTGACGATTCTTCCAGAAGTGCATTTGTGAGGTCAGACAGTGATGTTGGATGAGACGGCCTGGCTCACGGTCTCTACTCTAATTCATCCCAAAGTTGCTCTCTCAGGTTGAGGTCTGTAGTCTCTGCAGGCCATTCAAGTTTTTCAACACCAAACTCACTCCTCCATGTCTTTATGGACCTGCTTTGTGCACTGATGTGCAGTTGTTTTGGAAGAGGAAGGGGTCATCCTCAAACTGTTCCCACAAAGTTGGGAGCATGAAATTGTCCAAAATGTCTTGGTTCCTTTCACTGGAACTAAGAGGCTGAACCCAACTCCTGAAAAACAGCTCCACACCATAATCACCCTCCGCCAAACTTTACACTTGGCACATTGCAGTCAGACAAGTACCGTTCTCCTGGCAACCACCAAACCCAGACTTGTCCAATGGCTTTGCCAGATGGAGAAACGTGATTTGTCACTCCAGTGAACACATCTCCACTGCTCTAGACTCCATCGGTGACGTGCTTCACAACACTGCATCTTACACTTTGCATTGTGCTTGCTGATGGAAGGTGTTAATGCAGCTGCTCAGCCATGGAAACCCATTCCATGAAGCTCTCTGCACACTGTTCTCGATCTGTTCTCTAATCTGAAGGCCACATGAAATTAGAGGTCTGCAGCGACTGACTGCAGAAAGTTAGTGACCTCTGTGCGCATCAGCATCCACCAACACCACTCTGTTATTTTACATGGCCTGCCACTCCACGGCTGTGTCGCTGCTGTTAATGCCAATCACTTGCACTTTGTTATCGCTAACAGTTGACTGGAAAATTTAATTGTGACGAAGTTTCCTAATTGGACTTCTCTATTCTTACTGTGCACTTCTAGACTACAAAGCACAGCTTTCCTGAGCCATTCCCATCTTTTTTGATTTATTTGTATTTGTGTGTTTTTGTGCTTTTTGTAACCCACATGCAGTATTTGGAGTCTTTTGATTTTTGGTGGTGTTAATAAGGAAGCAAAACCTTCAGCTATGAAATCAAGACCCAACTTGGGACCATTTCAAGCAACAGTTGAACCTGAGATCTGATTTAGACCAGTCATCCAAATCAGATCAAAGTTTAAATCCTCTTCAAACATATATTTTCATGCTTTTGTCCGCAAATGAAAACTGCCAGGAGAGCTGTGTGTTATGAAATTCTCACTCTCTAAATTGACTCGGCCTCCCATCGCTGTCAGCACTGACACGGGTTTTATGTCAATAAACATTCAATCAAGAATGAAACTCTCTTTTGGCTGTTATGAGTTTTTTATTCCCGGATTCATATTAGGTCCTCTTTCTTCCTCCCCTCTCTCTCTCTGCTGCAGGCGTAAAATCAGAGTTCAGAGACAAACTCCCTCTTATGCACCAGAAGCATGAAATCAGAGTTTGTGTTACAGTTTTTCCCTCTCTCGGTATTTTCCTTTTAATGGCTCGCACCTTTTTGAACCCATTTCATCCTGCATGCTTGAAGAAGAGAGATCATTTCACTGTGAATAATGTACAACATTATATTATAGTCTGTAACAAAGTTTATCATGATAAAACTTTGCAAGCTGAGTCTCTGCCGATCGGCATGCAATAGTAATCAAAAGAAGGGGAGGATTTTATGTGGGAACGCAGGAGGAGTTGGACGTATAATTGTGTAACATTTTCCCAGAAAGAAGCTTGGTTTTTTTCTCACAGAGGTTAAAGCATCACCTCCTGAGATCAACGCGACTTTCTTTTGCCATTGTAGCTATTTAGGCTAATGACTGACTCTCCTGCTGCTCATTACTTTTTGTCTGAGGCCCAGCTAAAGGCTGGTGTAATGAGGCAAACCACAGCCTTCATTTGTATCTGTGCTGGCCTTGGCCTTCAGTGAGGGTTTTTTTGTGTGTGTGTGCACGTCCCAGTTCATGTAAAATCAATGTTTAATTCAAGGTAAATAGAATTTTGCCCTTATTTAAGTGCATGTTGTGAAAACTGTTGAACCTTGTCTTTCATTTTGGCACAACAGTGTTTCTGCGGATTGTTTATCTCCTTGTTTTCCAGTCTCTATAAAAAAGACTCTGCATATAAATATGTCAAATCTGAAGGCCAAGGGACAAGATTGTTGTAGAAAGCTCACAGTTTTCTATTTAAAGCCCGCTTGCAATCCAAATGCTACTGACCAAACATGTTTCAGCAGGTTTTAGTTGCATGCAGGTCTCAGGTGGGAGCAAGAGATGGACCGTATTTTAAGAAATGCATCACCTACAGTAACTAATAGGTCTGGTTTAGCTGGTTTCCTTCTTCTTGGCTTATTTAAATTTACCTGCATTTGTAAACGATGACAGGCAGATGGAAACTGAAATCGTAGCCCAGATATCTGCAGTCTACAGTGAAAGCGCTTGTGAACAATCTGGCCATTCAGAGGGATTCAGCCTTCAGAGTGTAAAGCTTAATTTTTCAGCTCTGTGTTAAATCTCTGTCGAGCCTATAGTGGTTTATTTTTCAGACCCAGAAGCCACCAGGTTTCATACGTGCTTATGGTTATGATGTACCTGTGGCATACATGGAATGCAGAATAATAAATCTGCCTTGAGTCAGCAGACTATCTTATGGGTTGCAAGATTGGAGCGTTTCCAAAATTAAACCCTAGGCAACAAAGTTGTTTTACTTTCCTGAACCACATCCTTGTTGTTGATGAACAATATTCTTAATCATGTCTGGGACATTATAGTTAATTGATAGTCAGGAGTGAATTGATCCAGCACAATTAAATACTGAAACAATCAATATATTTAAAATATACAGAAATGTTTCAAGATCTAGTAAATTAATTTAGGTTTTGTACAGATGTTCATGATTCCCAGGGTATGACGCCTGATGATCAAATTAAATGCCGCATTAACTGCACAATGACCAGCAGAAGGTTTCATATACGTTTATGTTCAGCTCAGTTTTGTTGTGGGGTTTTCCGTCTCGACTGGAGTTATTCATCCTAAAAAAAATTGGCCGGCAGTCGAGTTTACACAGCCAGTGTTTTTTCTGCTGCACAAAGTCCAAACACATGAACATTAGGTTAAAAGGGATGTTTCTGAACTGGCCATGGATTTGAGATAGACAAGTTGCATAGAACAAAGTGCCGATTGAATATCACCTGTAGTGTAAAGTGCTTAGATTGGTCAGCATTGATGCAAAACCCTATTTGCCACAAGGGAAGGTTGTGTGACTGTCTTGCACCAGAAAACAACCTGATAGATTTTTTTTTTTTTGTCCAAGCTGTTTGTCCTATAATTAGATTATAATGTTAAATATGTGCTGGCTTTACCTTTAGATTGGTGGAGAACTTAATATAGTAATAAAGTGTATTTTCACGTCAACCATGAAACTAGTTCCTGTGCCTACACCAAACTGCAAGTGAAAATTGAAAATTTAAAAAAGTGAAAAGTAAAACTTTAAACATAAGCTCCAGTCTCCCCGCTTGGAAGCTGGGAATGCTCTTGCCAGCACTTGCCTTCTAAGGTGGACAGCTTTTCATCTAACAGCTCACTGTGGCTGTTTAATATATTTATTACTATATTGATTTAATTTAGAAGGAACGATTCACACACATCATTTTCATCTGCACTCCCTGGATGAAGGCCCACATTTAATTATGCAAGTAAACAATGAAAAAAAAAAAAAAGAAGACGAAACGCAGCGGTGGAAATAAATGCTAAAAACCCTTCAGCATAGAGAGCATTGCAAACTAGCTGGGGAAGTACTGCTACCATACAGGCCTAGCGTTATGCAGCTCAGTATTTAAAATGACTCAGGTGTCAGTTGGGATTGGCACAGATTGCACTGTACCCAGTAAGTTCATAAGTGAAGTTCTCCCATCTCTTGATTGTAATTTGAGTAATATGTGTGTTCTCAAAGTACTTTGAACAACCCAGCCAGTGTTATCTAACCTGCCACTGCTGGCGGTGTTTGTTCTGGACATTTTGTCTTTCCACAAGGCAAACTGAACTCTGGTGCAAATGCTGACGTGAAATTGAATCGCATTTTTCTGAGACAAAAAATTTCCTCTACCTCTCTTCTTTTATCCTGTAAAACAAATCTGTCCCTTCTTTTTTTTTTCTTTCTCCCCTTTTCTCCATCCATTGACTCACTATTGTCGAATATTTCCTTTGTTTTCCTTGCACCTCCCACCTCTTTCCTCCAGTCGACCAGCATTTCTCTCTGTCTTCATCTCATTTACCAGTCCACTGAGTTAAGTATGGAAAACCAAACCAATCAGCCCATGACATGGTTATTATTTTAAGTACTTTTTCTTTTTATTTCTCTTTCTTTCTATCTTGTTTTATATTGCTCATTAGCATTCTTTCACTTCTTTCCTTCTTCCATCTCTCTTTTATTCTCTCTCTCTCAATCAGAATTTCATGAATCTGCAAGGCTGAAGAATTTCAGTGAGGAAAGACTTAGCAATCATTAACGTGTCATCACTGCGTGTGCGTGTGCACTTGAGTCCTTTTTTTTCCCACCACAAAATAATGAAAAATGTTCAACAAGAATTCTTAAATACATAAAGATTGCATATACAACTTATTACATCCAGGGACTGGAGCAGATCTCAGGTAAGTAGTGATTGGTGAATACTTTAAACTTCTTTGGCAGTGATGTCGAAGGTCCAGCAAGAAGAAAAAAGTAAATGATAAAAAGAAAAAAGTGCTGGAAACATGCCTTAGAGATTTTATTGATGTGATAGTCTCACATGGTTGCTGCAGATTTATTGGCTGCACATCCATTATGTGAATCTCCCGTTCCACCACATCCCAAGAAACTTGAGCTGATTTGAGCTTCGGGACATAGTGTGTTATCCTGCTGGAACCTGCAATCAGAAGATGGGTACACTGTGGTCATAAAGGGATGGATGTGTCCAGCAACAATGCTCAAGCAGACATGTTCCTCCTGCGCCGAATTCTGACCCTACCATCCAAATGTTGCAGCTGAAATCAAGTTTCATCAGACCAGGCAGCAGTTTTCCAATCTTGTTGTTCCAATCTTGGTGAGATTGTGTGAAATGTAGCGTCAGTTTCCTGTTCGTAGCAGACAGGTGTGGCACCATGGTGTGGTCTTCTGCTGCTGTGGGCCATTTGCTTCAAGGTTTTATGGTTATTTGAACAAGTGATTATTTAAGTTATTGTTGCTTGTTATTGTTGACAGCTGCCTCTCATTGTATAGTTTTTCTTTTGTGGACACTGGCCATGTTACATGGTTTGGAGATGGTCACACTTACAAAAAGACACGAGGCAGAGGTGGAGGTGGCAGAGCTGAAGATGTTGGAAGGATGGACAAAACACATCAGCTCGATTTAGAGGCAAAGTTAGAGAGGCAATGCGGAGATTGTTTGGGCATGTACAGGGGTAGTGCATGTATTGGACAAAGGATGTTGCAGATGAAGCTGTTGGGCAGGAGGAAAAGGAGAATACCAGAGAGGAGGTTCATGGATGTAGTGAAGGACAATATGCAGAGAGCTGGTGTGACAGAAGAGATAAGGCGAGAGGGGATGATCTGATGTGGTGACCGCTTAGAGAGGAGCCGGAAAAAGAAAAAGATTGTCTTATTCTCTTATTATTAGCTATGAGAACTCAACACACTCCAACTTAAAATCAGAAACCAGAAGAAAAAAAAAAGCACACTAAGTCATCAACAGGATCCAGATGTGCAGAGCTAATAATAAGAGAATAAGCATAATACAGTATGTCAATGTCGTGGGGTGTGCCTCTTGCTTCAGTTTTATCTTCTTACTTTGCTCAGTGTTTCTAAATGTTGCGCATGTGTAGGCAAATCAGTTTCTTTGTTTTTGTGCATTGGTATTTGCAAGACACACTTACACACAGCGATGCCCGTACACCAAGGAAGGGCACTCAGACACTCATTCGTTCACCCGGATCCCAGAGGACAGCTTGTTCTCAACTTGCGGTCATTTCCAGGACACTGACAATTAAGTGGTGCAACTACCCTTTAATTAGAAATAGGAATAAATAGTGTCCTCATTAAGGACATAATTAACTCAATCAATGAACGTTAAAGAGCACTGAAACACCAATTAAATTCCATATACATCGTATGTACAGGACCAGAGTGGGGTATGTGTACGTGTGAGAAACTTGGAAGAAACTTGAGGGTTAAACTGATAAATGTATAAGGGGAGTTATGAGGAGCGAGAGACCCTCGTCTGTAATATAATTATCCAGAGTGACCCTGAGTGTCCATGCATGTAGGACATACCTGCTCCGTGTCTGTCTGTAACTCTCTGTTTTTACTTTCTCTCCTTCATTGTTCCTCCAGGCAGTAACTCCCTCGTCCCTCAGCTATCAGTCTTTTTCACTACTTATTCGACTGCTCCCTTAACCGTGCCTCCGTCTTAATGCGAATGTCAAAATGAAGTGAACAAAATAATGAAAACGTTAACAAAAATGAATTATTTTCTTTTAAAAAAAAAGAAAAAAAAAGCTTAGAATTCAAATCATGTTCTGCATTGAAAAAAATAAATAAATAAGCCAATAAAATGAGAGGAGACATTTGCTGATTGTGTCTGATTAATTAGTCATTTTTGTTGCGTTAACAGTTGCGGCTTTGAAACGTGATTGCTCCGCAGATGAAAAGAAAACCACCTCACCCTCAACCTTTCACTGAGAAACTCACCGGGGTAAAAGGCAAACGCTGAAAGAGTGGGACGGCGAAAATGAAGTAATTAGAAAACGCGTGAGGGAACACAGTGCATTGTGGCATTAAGCTTTTATACTGTATGTTAAGGGAAAGTAAGTGGTTAATTGGAGAACACAGCATGTGAAAAGTGTTTTGTGTCAGTTCAATGTCTCTGTGGCTCGGGAGGAGATTTGTCAAATTTCAAAGCTTAAGAACCTACACTCTCTTGCATTAGGGGGAGTACAGAGAATGGATTTGAGTAGATTGGAGGGCTCATACTGCAGGCTAAAAGTCATGTGCAAAACAAAGTACACCCTCTTTCAGTTCTAAGGATTTATGTATCTGGAGACAATAAAAAGCATCTAGTCCTTACCAGGTATTAAAATGAGGTAACTTCAGGCTCAGATGGACAGCAATACATGTCATGTTACACTGTGTCATTTATTTAACAAAAATGAAGCCAAGCAGAAGCAGTGTGTGGAAGCAATAATTTGAAGCTATTGTTTTCTTTTCCCATCGTTGTGGAGGAATGTTGGCCCAGCCTTATTTACTACGTTGCCTCAGTTCATTCAGGTTTGTGGACACTCATTTAAGCAGAGCTCTCTTAGGGTCCCACCACAGCATTTCAATCAGGTTGACCTCTGGACTTTGACTGGGCAGCGCCTCGATTCTTTTCTTTTTCAGCCATTCTGCTGTAGATTTGCTGCTGTGCTTGGTGTGTCAGACAGATGGCTTCGCATTTGACTCTAAAATACTTTGGTATACAGAGCAGTTCATGGTCGCCTGCAAGGTGCCCAGGTCCCGTGGCTGCAAAACAAGCCCAGAATCATCTCCCCTCCACCACTGTGCCTGACAGTTGGAGTGATAATGCAGATAAGCTGTGTTTGGTTTTCTCCAAATGTGGTCTTGTGCATTGAGAGGACGTTGCTCCAGAGCTCTTGTGGTTTGTTCAGATGTGCCTTTGCAAACTTAATCCATGCTGCCATGCTCTTTTTCGAGTGAAGAGGCTTTCTCCTGGCAACCCTTCCAATGCTTATTCAGTCTTTTTCTAATTGTGCAGCCATGAACAGTAACATTTAACATGCTAAGTGAGGCCTGGAGAGTCTGAGATGTAGCTCTTGTGGATTTTTGCAATTTCTTGGGGTGAATCTTGCTGGAGCATTCATGCCTGGTAAGAATGGCAACTATCTTGACTGTTTTCCGCATGTGAATAATCTTGCTCACTGTAAAATGACGGGCTTCAAACTGTGTCTTTACAACCTTTCCCACCCGGTTGCTACTTACACTCATGCACTTGTGACTTCTATGGTCTTCTACCTCCTACTTCAAAATCTTACGGGATCCAAATAACCTGATGAACTCTGAGGTATGTCCTTGATGAATTAAGAAGAGTGAGAAGTGCAGTGACTGATCTCAACAGAGGATATGAGATTCTTTCTTTCTTCTCCCTACATTTGAACTCAATGGGAAGGATGTACAGCTCAGTGGGAAATTGTCTTGGGAGATTACTATTGTGTGTATGTGTGTATGTGCGTGTGTGCGAGTGTGTGTGTGGATTACTGGGGTTTGGTATTTATTTCCAGAGCGCCAGAAAGCTCTGTTTGACTTTTTCACAACAGGAGGTCTTGCTTCAATCGCATGCCCCCTGTGTTTGTGCGTCTGTGTTCGTGTTTATTGTGTGTGTGGCGTTTATGCTTCTGTGTGTACCAGTGTTTGTCCACTTGTATGTTTGCACTTACCGTCCTGTGATCAGCAGGTTTGTGCGTGTCCGTGTGCAAGTGTGTTTGTATGCATGATGTTTATGCGTGTGTGTGTGTGTGTGTGTGTGCGCGCGTGTGTGTGTGTCGTCCAGGGAACATATAACTGGATTAGCCGTCATGCTTTTATTTCTGTAATGGAAACATCAGCCTGGGAAAGAAAGTAGGGCTGAGGCCAGGCAGACAGAGAAAAAGAGAGAGATGGCTGTAAGTAATGTACTTATGCTGCGAGAGGAAATCCTTTATTCAAGACGCCCCTCAGCTTTGAGTTTGCTTCAGATCACAGCGCTAAACCGAAAGCCTCGTGTTAAAGTGTCTTTACCATCCAGAACCACAAACTACAACTAAACAGCAACATAAGTGTACGAGAAAAACATATAGATGGTGAAAGGGACATGTGTTTTAGAACATTTCAACAGATTCATTACTATAACTTTAAACAACATTCTTTAAGACTGCACGATTCTTAAGCTCACTGAGTCATGGGCATCATCAAGGGTGCAGAAATTACCAAAAATAGTAACCTGCCTTGTAAAGGGTTAAGTTGTATCAGAATGATGGGGAGAGACAAGTATGCAGAAGGAGAAAAAAAGGCTCATGATCTGAAGCAAACCACATCATCTGTCAAACAAGGTGGATGCAATGCTAATGCATGAGCATGTATGGCTGCCTGTGGAACCAGGCCACTAGGGTTTATTGATGATTTGACTGCTGATAGAAGAAGCAGGGTGAAGTCTATACTCTCTGCTTAGATTCAGCCAAATGCTACAAATCTGATTGGACAGCGCTTCACAGAGCAAATGGATAATGACCCCAAAGTATGCTGCAAAAGCAACCCAAGAGTTTCTCAAGGCAAAGAAACTGGATATTCTTCAACGGCCGAGTCAGTTCCCTGATCTCAACCCAACATAGCATATCTTTCAGTTACTGAATATAAAATTGAGTTCAGGAAGATCAACAAACAAGCAGCAGCTGAAGGTGGATGCAGTAAAGGCCTGGCGGGACATCTCGAGGGAGGAAGCATGGCTTCTGGACCTCACGCAGTCACTGATTGCAAAGGCTTTTTATGCAAGCATTAAAAATTATGTTGTTTGTCCAAATACTTTTGAGCAAAACGGGGAAAATGGGGACTATGTAAATATGGCTGTAATTCTTAAACAGTTAATGCAATGCAGTACTTCTATTAAACCTCTTGAATTAAAAACTGTATTTAACTATATGGGACTCTTAACATCTAATTTAGTGTGTACATGCTGCTAGTTATAAACTTTTTTTTTTCCATCATTAATTTTTATTTTAGAATTCAGTTCAGGATTTGTTTTCTCCATTTCTCTTTTAATTATAAGTTAGGCCTGATGGTTGCTGCTGTTTACTTCTCTGCATACTTGCCTTTAGATTACAGTCCTTTTTTTTTAAGGAAAAGGTGAATGCAGTGCTTAACAAACATCATTATGGACATAATACAGTTCTGAATATTCCGTTTTGGAAAGCGAACACAGTAATGAGATGTATTTATGTTATGTGTTAATGTGCAGCACACAAACACACAAAGTTACTTACTTGAGTGTGTGTGTGCGCGTGTGTGCGAGGTCTCCAGAAAATGAATGTCATTGTAATGTCCCGTGACGTGATGGAAAGATGCCCGCGTGTGGAGTGGTTTATAGTGCCGCACTTTTGAACTTGATGAATGTGTGTGCTGAGAACATCTACAGGTTTGTCTGACAGACGACTAAACAGAGTGACTCCATGAGTGGTGATTGGGGGGCTGGGGAAAACAGGTCACTGGGCAGTGTGTGTGTTTTGTCAATTAGCAATGGAGGTCACTATGCCTGTGTGTGTGTGTGTGTGTGTGTGTGGGCAGATGTCCAGGGTCCCATGCAATGAGCAAGCTTGTGTGTGTTGCTGTCTGTTCATGTGTGTGAAGTGATGTGCAGCCAATCATCTCAATTTTCTCCCTTCTCAGTGATTTCTGAGGCCGACAGCGAGTGACTGTTGACACGAGTTCAGTTTGTGTTTCAGACTTGAAGCAACAGCAGAAAAAGTCGGGTTCTGTGACTCTCACTGCCATCAGACTAAAAAACAAGATCACAGTAACAAACATAAGGCCACATTCAAAGAGAAAGCAAAGATTAATTGCACATGATACGTCTTGATGTTCTCTTTCTCATGATTTATTTCAGCCCAAACTTCAACTGCTGCTCATCGGAAATGCATCGGAAATGCTCGACAATATTTTATCCATTTGATTGTATTTACCAGTGACAAAAATGTTAAGATTGTTACATTTAAGTAAAATGCAACAGATGCAAGCTTTGACTAAAA